>JARBER010157462.1:0-10583 GCA_030265075.1 Balanus glandula
TACGAGGGGAGGCGAGCTCAAAGCTGACCTTTGTGACCCCAACTGACCCTTCCAATGCGGCGCCGCTGGTCGACCGTAGCGGCGGACCGCATGCGGCTGGCTATGTGGGAATCGCGCCTTAACCGCCCGCTGGGACCAGACTACCGCAGACAGACTGATGAAGGATCCAGCCAATACCGCCCGCTGGGACCAGACTACCGCCGACAGACTGATGAAGGCGCCAGCCAACACCGCCCGCTGGGACCGCCCGCTGTGCCGCGGCACGGCTAAGCGCGGGTGGACACAATCGGGGTGTAGCTATTACTCCCCACTTCTAGGCTCGGTGGAAGAAAGTGGTAATTGGGCGTTGCACTGACTACCCAGCAGGCCCATATAAGCAACAACAACAAAACAAACAGGGTGATGGTAATATATGATTGGGCGAACTTATAACTAAAGAGACCAGCTGGCAACTGGCAAGCCCAACCCGAAACACACATGAGCAGTGTGTATTGTGCAATATGCATATACCGTACAATTTACATCGGCTTCTTTGTTTATCAAAGAACACGGAGGAGCAAACGAGCAGTTCAATTGACTTCGTACGGCTCCCTATCTCAGAGAACGATAATCTATTTAAAGTTTTCACTCAGTCATATGTTCCTAAAAGTTTAAGTTCCAGAATAGTTGTGATGTCCACGACCGTAATTGCACTCCACATTCTCGCTTCAAAGCAGCGTCATACTTAAGGAAGCAATGGTTCATATTCAATCCCAAGTTCATGGGTCGAAGAACCATAGATGATCATGATGTTCTTCTCGAGTCACCACCTTTGATGGCCAACTCGTAAGCAACTGTCCGTGCCACTTCTCGGAGGGAGGGGTCTCCGCTTTGGCGCTTTGCCCGGGAGCACCTCTGCTGCAGCTACTAGGTACACCTGTACACCTGTACAGTGTACAGTCGGTATACAGATACATCTGTACAGTCGGTATACATCTTCCCCTGCCACCACGTGGCGCTACGGTCGCGATAGGCCAAATAAACGTGATTTCCCCACCGTAGGACGGTACCCATTTTGGCTGTCTGAAAGGTGAGTGACCTAGTGAGGAAAGGGTATGGGGTGGTATGAGAAAGTAATGCGCCGCGACCCAGATGGTGGTCAGGGATGTTTGAGTCGAAGGTCAATAGGTCAGCTATCCATAGCTATCGCCGATATCTACGTTTGGAGGCCGAAAAACAGCGCCCCACATGCAAGTGTAAGTGGCTCAGTCAGTACAGCGCAACCTCTGGAGTGTCATCACCATGCAAGTGGGTCCAATCCTCGCTGGAGGCTGATATTTGGATGCGTTTTTTATATCATAAAACTTCTCACGTTCATTAACGTATATATAAATTAAAAAGGCAATCTTCATCGAATACACATCATAATTATACAGACAAAAATGCGGTACACAGAATATGACAATATATACGCAAACAAAATAATTCGTCTTAAAATTAGGTCGTGCATTGGTCTATGAAATGCATACTTAGTTATGGTTTCATATATCTTGTTTTCTTAAAATTGACCAGCCTAGACATCCTCGCTAAAATGACTAGCATTCTAGTTCTGCGTATATTTCCAACCGCGGTCTACCACGCAACCCCGCCTTACTCGCACATAGTTATCGTCCGGCCGATCGGTCTGTATGGGTCGGGTCAGTAAGAAGTGGTGCAGACTCCGCCAAGTATCAGTTAGCAGCGGACGATCTGTCAAACCGGTTCGACTCCTCCTCAGTGCGAGATTCAGCAAACTATCGTTTCGCCTGCTGCGGGACACCCAGAGCCAGGGAAGATCATTTGTATACCAGCTGTACAGTGGTAAAGTACAGACGCACCTGCACAAACAGCGCCGGAGAGAGAGGTCCCACACCCAGCTCTCCCGTCACACAGCGCCAGAGAGGTCCCACAGTCCCACACCCAGCTCTCTCGCCTCACAGCGCCAGAGAGAGGTGCCACAGTCCCACACCCAGCTCTCCCGTCACACAGCGCCGGAGAGAGGTCCCACAGTGCCACACCCAGCTCTCCCGCCTCACAGCGCCAGAGAGAGGTGCCACAGTCCCACACCCAGCTCTCCCGCCACACAGCGCCGGAGAGAGGTCCCACAGTGCCACACCCAGCTCTCTCGCCTCACAGCGCCAGAGAGAGGTGCCACAGTGCCACACTCGGCTCTCCCGCCTCACAGCGCCAGAGAGAGGTGCCACAGTGCCACACCCAGCTCTCTCGCCACACAGCGCCAGAGAGAGGTCCCACAGTGCCACCCGGGCCGGTGGCAGAGCCGTGTTTCCCTGACCAGCTCCGGACCTACCTGGTCTTGCAGTAGCGCCTCCCTGGCCAGCTTCAGCGCGCGCTCCACCTCGGCGCGAGTGGCCCAGTCCTCGATCTTGGACACCTCCGACGGACTGAGCTCGGCGAACACCCGCAACGGCATGTCATCGGGGTACAGCTGCAGTACAGAGACACTGGCGTCACACGACATACCATGACACAGTGTATCTTCAGGGAATACGCAAACAGCTTCGATAATTTATAGCTTTGGACCAGTTCGGAGGCTTATGTATACCACAAGTGCTGGATATATTGCAAGGTGCCGATCTAATATAGGAAGAGAAACGGCAATACCTCCCACATCGACTGAAATTGTGTAAATGGAGATACCGTCCCAAATTGTCTGCGTTCTTTCAAGAACGTTCATATCGCTCGTCCTTCACATCAAGGAGCACAGGGACGGTGACAGTTGATAGCCAGGAGGCTAGCGAACAACAAGGACCTATCACAAAGACATTGCAATTGTTATGAACGGTGGAGCATACAATATAGCAATAAAATGGGAAACAATACCAAGTGATGAGAACATAGACAAGGTGGCCTGGCACTGAATAGAGGGCGCCAATATTAGCAGTGACAGATACTGGGAGTCTCATCAGTTCTCTGCCATTAATATCTTATCTCTAGCCTCTAATGAGGTCTCTGGATTAGCTTCTGGTCTCTGAAATAAAGCCTATGTCTCCGCCTAGTATAGGTCTGGCGCAGTATAAAAAAGAGAGTAAAAAGGAACGTAAAATGAAAACAGTGTTCGGTGTTTCATTTGTCTTAATAAACGAGCACAAACAGTAAATGAGCATGATTCCCAAGTGCAGGTCTTGTTTGTCGTTTATTAGGGCTAGCATTCAAGAAGCACATATGTAAAGTGTTCATTGAACGCTGTACACTATACCGGTTCGCTGTTTGCCAACCCCGCCAACAGTGTTCACTGAACACTGTTCAGTGTGCGCTGTACACCAACGTGACCCTGAACGTGAGCGGGTGTGAAGACCTATTATATTCCCCACTTCTCGTCCACCACCATGTCGTATCTGCACCAATACCGCCACCTACAGGCCGCGTGACACGTGTAACCGTTCCACGTACCCCGCGGGCCCCGTGTGACCGTGCCGCGAGCTGTGTACCCCGCGTGCCATATGTGACCGTGCCGCGAGCTGTGTACCCGTGAGGCTCGTGCCACGTGGTGTACCCGTGAGATCCGTGCCGCGAGGTATATCCGTGAGACTCGTGCCGCGTGGTGTACCCGTGAGGTCCGTGCCGCGAGGAGTATGCCCGTGAGATCCGTGCCGCGAGGTGTACCCGAGAGACTCGTGCCGCGAGGTGTACCCGAGAGACTCGTGCCGCGAGGTGTACCCGTGAGGCACGTGCCTCGTGCCCTGTGTCCGGTGTGGGCGGCCGCATGACTGACCTGCAGCACCCGACTGAGGCCGTGCGCGGTCATGAGCGGCGCCAGCTGCAGGCCGGCCGCCAGCGACTGGCACGCCGGCGCCGACAGCCAGCGCTTGTAGCGCCGCCACCGACTCGTCGCCACGTCCAGCCACAGCGTCGGCTTCGGCATGGCAGCGCCGCCCCGTGGTCGCCACTGAAAGCACAAGTACGAGGCTCAGCCGCAGGTGGAATGAGAACGTTGGCGCCGCTGGGGGTCTAACTAGTAGCTGGCGGTAGGAACGTTCAACGTTTTATTGATATGTGATGGAAACATGAGTATTAAAGGGAGATAGCGCTGATTGAGCATAGTAGCTCAAATACATTCAGCCATCAAGCTAATAACACGGTTGTATTACACTACAGGTGGTATGTAAGCAATGTCAAGAAGCAAACGCTGAGAACTTGCGAGTGACATGACAACATTCATTCATGCATGCATCAACCAGCGCAGTCATTATTGCAAGAGCCATAATTGCATGTTGAAGGTTATCTTCAAATAAGGTACAACGGCATCTAGACAAACTGCAAGCGACAAACAAACTGCATGTACTGCATCTAGACAACAGTCCCTCCCTGTAAAATTAGTCACTATTTATAGTGCTCCATACAGTCCTTCGCATACACATGGTCCAAGTCAAAAATATATCATGGGATATCACAAATACAGCACTGCAAGAACATTTAGAAATGCGAAACTACACTACTTAACGATTGACGATCAATGATAGCAAGCAATGCCCAATATAATGGATAGATGTATCATAACAACTTTATCATAACGGATATTTGATGGAATACAACTGAAAATGTCCATTTGCAACGTGCCTGTTCAAGAAGCTGGATAAAAAAGAAGACACTGACATACACGAACAAAGTTAATTGTTTGGACAGACAGAGTGAGTTCATGCGAGATTGCAATGCCCACGAACTGCATGTTTTCGAGCAGTTATTGCCTATTCGCCAAGCCTATCGATTAGCGCTGGGGCCGATCACGTGTTGCTAGGCAACCAGATTCGCTGATGGTTGCCATGACAGCGAGTGCCGCCAACTGCGCACCAAGTGTTCGTGAATCGCGTGACATTCTGCTCCCAGTCGTGCTCCAGAGCACTGGTACTAGATCACAGTCGTGGACCGACAGAAGAAAGCTCTGCGTACCACCGTGGTTTTAACTGTGCTTATACCATTCGGCCAGCGAAACAAGTTGTGATTGGGAGGTTGTTACTAAACAACGGCACGCAGCGAAAACGGCTCAGGAAACTGCAAGTGAGTTTCGCTCCAAATCAATTTAGGCTTATTTCATTGTTTTATTTCGCATGGTGTACCCAAAACCAGTGAAAATACGATGGCTATCTTCATAAATAATTACACCTGGCAACAAAGTAATAAAAAAGTGACCATCGACATACCACTGACAACGGCTTCCAAGGACAAGATGAATATAATATGCACATCAAAGTACCTCAAAGTATCTAAGCCACCATACATATTTGAAGCTGTTCTTGCCCACCCCGTTGACCACGACCAAACAGTCGTCAAGTTGACCGATGAAGGAATCATCGTTGAGCTGATCAAGCTTAGTGAGAAACGATGGGGCGACATTCGTCAAAACCTGACCAAAGACGAGCTGGCAGTAGAGCGAGCAAAGGCGCTGGAATCCGTCGAAAAATTAGAAGCGGAAGCTGCTGAAAAACGCAGCGAAGACCACCGGAACCGCGAGCGTCTCAGCGTCACCGAGCAGATGCGTATGAATGAGGCGAGCCGCAAATCACGCGAAGCGGCGCAGCAGGATGAGAAGGCCCAGGCGCTCGCGGAGGTGTTCCGCGTGAGCTCACCGCCGAGGCGTCACCGTCGGCCGAGCGAAGTGACGGTGTTTAGCGTCAGCGAGCTCACCGAGTCGGAGGAAAGCTGCGAGCAGTACGTCGACCTGAGCCCGCCACAGCTGGAGCAGGAGCCGGAGCAGGAGCCGGTGCAGGAGCCGGTGCAGGAGCTGCCCGTCACCAGTGGGTCCACGTGCTCCACGCCATCCGACAGCGTGGCGCGGCCGGACGTGCACGCCGCTCGCTCGGCCACGCCGGCGGCCGCAGCGCCAGTCCGCACCCCGGGCACAATCCGCTGCGCCTTCACGCCGCGCTCGTTCCCGTCGGCGGCGCGCGCCAGCCGCTCGGAGGAGGAGCAGCAGTGGCTGCGTAAGCAGGCGGACGCGTACCGGTGCGACGGCGCCCTGAACGAGGCCGACCTCCGCCCGCACGAGAAGGACCCGCGCTGGCTCAAGGAGCGCGGCGACGCCTTCTACCAGCGCGGCAACTACCTGGCCGCCGTCAACGCCTACAGCCACGCCATCCAGGCGTCGTCGAACGCGCCCGAGCTGTACTCGAACCGCGCCGCCTGCCACCTGCGGCTCAACAACTTCCACAAGACGCTGGAGGACTCGTCGTCGGCGCTGGACCTGCTGACGCCGGCCGTGGAGGCGAACCGCGTGTCTCGGCTGCGCTGTCACGTGCGGCGCGGCACGGCGCTGCTGCGACTGGCCGCCTGCCGCGAAGCGCTGGCCGAGTACCAGATGGCGCTCAGCCTTGACCCTAGCAACGAAAAACTGGCGCAAGACGTGAAGACGGTCCGGAGGCTAGCAGAGGGCGGCGACAGCGACGAGGATGAACTGTCTGCGCTCGACTAGCGCGCGTGGGTCGCTCCAGTGTGGGTGAAGGGGGGGGGGGCGTGGCGGCTACCCGCTACGGTATGCATCAGCGTCAGTTCTAGCAGGCATTGAAGTTTGTGTGCGTCGTTTGTGTATTGTGCGCTCGTTTGCACCAATAAATGTTGATGCATAAGCAAATGTAAAACAGATTCAAACGTCGAGTATTTGTTGTCATAGTTAACCGATTGGTCAAGGAGAAAAATCAATACCTACCAAAAGAAAATAGGCCGCTTTTGGGAAAATTTCAGAAGACAATTGTATTGTATTCTTAAATACAGACTCTTCTAAGTTCTACTATTTTCACAAATACCATACATTGCGCCAATTCAAGACCGAATGTCGTAAATCATCCAATGTTCAATACGCGATACACGCGTCCTAGATTGGATGATTTACGACCTCCCAGTCTTCTATCCTCCTAGCACTGCATTCCTTTCCCAGCGCCGCATTCCTTCGCCAAAAAGTCAACAATATTCGGCTTAAGTCTTTCAAGCCAAGAAAATCTGCAGAAAAGGGGTTCCTCGACACGGACTACAAAACCCATATCTCAGTTCAAAACGCCATGCTAAAGGTGAACTATTTCCTTTAAATATTGGATGTGATTGAAAAATTGGAAAGTGATTGATATATGACAATTGATGACTTAATGCACTCTGGAGCGGCATAGCGGCATATAATTCAAAATACATTATTGCCTCCAGTGATACTGAACGTCCACTAGAGCCCTTCATGGAGTGGAAATCCCGTATGGATATGGAAATGGAATGGATATGGATGCAAATGGGGAAAACTTTGGGGGAACTCATGAAATGGAATGGATTTGGATTGAGATGAGATAGTCCATATAATTCTTTAGCACTAAAAACAGTCAAATATGCTGAAATTGGTGTAAATGGATGGAAATGGGAGCCTCATTAAGTAAGAATGTAGATTTGAATGGGTTTGGATCTGGCTGAAAGGTCTGGAATGGAATGGGGGCACCACCCTAAAAGGGAAAGCACCACCCTAGCACCACCTAAAGGGATAATATTACACTCCCTTTTCCTAATTTAAATGGTTAAATTTTCCACCCTGTTTCACCTACCAGAAAAATTGTGTTTTGAGTTTTGTTCGCAGCCGTAAATTCTTGAGAAAGGATCTGTTTTAACCCTCGCCGTACGGGGACTATTTCTCACCTTCGCCCTACGGGTGGGGTGGGGGTCCTAAAACGACACCCCTCCTAACTTTTGAGGCAAGCATCACAGAGGAATGCAGAAAAGAGCAGCATGCAGTAAGGCGAATCTAACGCCTAACGGTGTCCGATTTTTATGTTTCAGGTCTATTGGTGAGCTTCCAGATCACCTAAATGACCTCAGATTGACGATGTCTCAAAATAACAGTTTTACTCAGTCGTTCGTCGCTGCCAAAGTTATGAGTATAAAACGATTATTTTCCCGTCAAAACGCTCGCCGTTGTATTAGCTATCCGTTGATATATCTTTTTTATGTTTGGTCCGGTAAATGACCTCCTAGGTAAAGGATATCGTCAGAAATGTTTATATTTACCATGCATTTTGCATTACAGCACATACACAAAGCCCTTAGTATAACTTCCAAACGGAGAAAGATAGAGGCGCCGTATACTGGAATATGTTGCCAGTTATAACGGGAATCAAATGGTATCTCATTTTTTGGATCTAGGTCAACTTGTTAGCTTCGGGGTCACAAATGGCCCAAAGTGTAGAAAACAGATATAATAGTGATTTTGCACTGTCAGAAATATACAAATTTAGAACCTGATAAATGTTGATACAAATACTGTTTTCTAGAACAATTTTGCCTCGAAATTACATAAAATAAACTTATTTGTTCGTATCTGGCCCAAAAAAGTTAAAAAGGGTGATTTAAAAAAATGATGTCACTGTTTTTGCATGCACAAATAGCAATCACTCAGTCAAAAATGAAGACATTGCTTTGAAATTTGGTAAAGTCATTGTCATTATGTAGTTCTCTTACATAAATTTCGTTTTCAATAACTTTAAAAATTTTGATAGTTTTTTTAAATATATCATTTTTTTCAATTTGGGGTCAAAATTCAAAAATTGTAAAATCCAAGATAGGCATCTTATAGGGACTGTCATTTACATTCTTTTAGAGTATACAGTTTGCATTTTGGTTGATAAGTTGATTTTATACGATTTTACAAACATTTATCATTTTTCACTGAAAATGACAAACATGTCAATAAAAAATCATTTTTTCCAAAACTGTTTGACCAATTTTTTCAAAATTTTTTTTGGAAACTAACGTAAAATTGTTGTAAACTCAGCTAGACAAAATTTTAGATGAATGAGCTGATTGAGTAAAAAGTTATGCAAGGAAAACCTCCGGGGGGAGGCATTTTAGGGTGAGGGTTAAGTCACTTATTAAGTGTTTTACTCTTTTTAGTTTTTACTGATTTACAGTCTGAATTTCCCACTCAACACTCTGGCTCTAAAGCAATCCTAGGACACTGCACTTGATCCACTGGAGAACAAATAATGTTGATTGGTTCTGCAGTTTGGGAGTATGGGTTTCAGTTTGTTTTCAGTTCAGTTTCAGTTTATGAGTATGGGTTTGGCTGCAAATTAGTGTTTAGGTTTTGGTTGATGCTGATCAACTAAGAATTAAGAATGAAGTGATACACAAAAACAAAACCAGAACTATTTTAGAATATGCCTTATCTATTACTGAACAAATCACCTAGATCGGTTCAGTTGTTTTGAAGCATCAGCCTGCCTGCAAATTTATGCTAAAAGTAGTCTGTTAATTAATTTTGGAGAAAGTTTGTCTGCTAATTTTAGCCATGTTTTAAATGCTCTTTAATTTAAGTTCAGCAATCAAACAAGTGCACCAAAAACAATCTGAGCCAGGTACTCTGTACTCACATTCTACGCCCACTTTTTGGCCATCCAGTCATATGAGATTGAGAACCCCTGGTTCACACCTATCAGATGTTTCACAGCGATGTGGATATAGACCCAGCCAAATACTTCACTGATGTCACTGGTGATATCACAAGGGGCCATCCATACAAGCTTTGCAAGTCTTAGTAATCAGTCAGGTCAGCCTTCACCATCAGAGTAGCCAACAACTGAAACAGCTCAGCTCAAGCTTGCCAGCCATTCGTCGTAAAGGCTGAGGTAGTTTGTTCTCCTACTGTGGACTTATTGGCTAGGCTCCATGCCGAGTTTGCCCACTGGGCTCACTTCTGGTATAACATACTGGACGCTGACTAAGTTAGTTAAGAGCTTACATTTACAAGCTTCATGGCAGCAAGACCTGCAGGCCTCAGGCCTTTTTCAAATCACAATCAAATTATGGAGGCAACAATAATAACCATCAGTGGAACGAGAATAGAATGAAAGTACAAATTAAACTGTACAATACTGAATCCGGATCTGATCCAA
Organism: Balanus glandula; assembly: GCA_030265075.1. Taxonomy (NCBI): domain Eukaryota; kingdom Metazoa; phylum Arthropoda; class Thecostraca; order Balanomorpha; family Balanidae; genus Balanus; species Balanus glandula. The sequence goes on from JARBER010157462.1 coordinate 9,894, forward strand.
GCCTATGCTGATGACCCGTTTCAGTTTGTGAGTTAGGTAGGTACTGTTGAATGTTAACGCCGGCGTTCAGCGAACCTTACTCTACTGTGGTTGACATAAGCACTCAGTATGTATAATACACCAGGTGTTAGATTGTGTTAACAGTGTAATTTTAAACCTACCTTGCAAACAGAACCTATCCCACCCTGACCCAGGACCCAGCACAACCCGACGAAAACCACTGACAAGAGACCGCGTCTATTTCAGATTTTTTATAAACAACATGCGCACGTAACAGCTGAGTGCGCGATAAGCGTCTTTCTGCGCCAAGTTCCCGGCACCGCTACTAAATTGAAGACATTGCTTCGTTGACAATGGGTGTCGCTACTTCTAAGCGCACTACACTAGAGATGGCAAAAGTTGATAATTTTGAGGCCAAGACTCGAGCCAGTTCCAAAGGCGGAAAAATGGATCCATTTTTACCCGGTGTCAAGCAAGCACGGACCCAGTCACCCAAATAGCAAAATACCCAGGTAACGGAAAACGTTGTAACAGCATTATTCAAAACTAAGTTGAAATTTTACGTTTTGATAACGTTGCAACAACGTGAACATTGTGAAGAACAAAGTTGTATTCATAGGCGTAGGAACGCGGGGGGCCGTGGGGGCCATGGCCCCCCCACTTTTTGACAATTTTTTAGGCTAAAATCAA
>JARBER010157473.1:0-10582 GCA_030265075.1 Balanus glandula
ACACACACACACACACACACACACACACACACACACACACACACACACACACACACACACACACACACACACACAGTCGTCTTCCACCTCAGCGTCCCGGAAGGAGCGCGCCGTCAGCAGTCTATAAACACGGTGTCCGGCACTTCACGCGACGCTCCGACATTTTTACACCTGTCATAAGGGACGGCCGTAAACCGTTTACGGGGCGAGCGGCGGCGCGCAAACTTGTCTCCATCGCGCCGGGTTCGACGACGAAGGCGCCGCAGACAAACGGCCCCTGCGCAACTAACGAGCCCCGGTCGCAGTCGGGATTTTTGTCGAACGCATCATTAGCTCTCGTCGTGCTGCATTGGAATCGACCTACCGGGAAGTGGTCAGATCTAGGTGCGCCGTCGCCAAGTGGAGCTGAGTGGAGCTGAGTGGTGATGGACCATGTGGGCGCCGGCCGACGACGGAAGAACTGCAAACTCGCGGCTCCCGAAAGGCCGACGATTTGGAGAGTGGCAGATGAGGACGAATGGATTGGCCGGCACTCGGTGCCACGAGGGAAGGAGGAAAGCAATTACTTGAAGTTGGTTCATGCGACTCGTTTGATTTGCAGCTGAGTGATTCTATCGAAGTTATAACGGAACAGTTTTTGTTCTGGAACTTCGAGGTAAAAGGATTTAAGTGTTTTAGGCAGTACACATTAATGTCAAGTGTGTACCACATGAGTCCAGACACACATGAGACAGTGCAGACAATCAGACAGTACAGACAGACAGTGCAGACAGACAACGCAGTGAAGGGATTGAAAGTCATATGTTAAAAGTGAGTCAAAAGTGTCAAAAGTTATATGGCAAAAGATCTTCACATTTAAATACTATGAACACAATGTTTTAATCCATATTCACAACTAAAGAATCAGAGGCACCTAGCGAGTTGTGTTACAAAATTCTTAGTGCAATAATCATCCTATTGCGACTAAGTAGGTAGCTTTCGTTTCACCTTAGTTTGCGGCAACATTTTCCGTTTGACGTCGAGTAATCACAAATGAACTGCTATTGAGATATGCTTGTGATGGTCTGAAACTAAAATGTCTGCTTCTATAAAGGGTATGATTATTTTTTCTGCAGCCAAAATGTGACAAATGTCAATCAAGAAATTAAAGGGTGTAAAGAGTTATATATCACTCTGTTCACTATGGTATGCAGTGTTCTATATATGTATGTAATTGTACATGCAGTCACTCACAAAAGTTCTGATCGGCACAAGTTTTGAACTTACGGTCTAATCGGTCCTGCACGCAGCGGAATTTTATCGATATCGTATTGAGCTTACCCTAGTATATCGCGGGCGAGCTCAATCTAGTTGCTTTGAATTCCGCTGCGTACAGCACCAATTAACAGGCTTTTAATGGAGAAACTGTACACGTAACATTTCCTGGTGTCGGTACATCTGAGTATACAAGCAAATATACCAAACACTATATTAACCCTGACTTGCCGGCGCTGAAACCGGTGGGACCGAACAGAAACAAGCCCTACTTTGCTGGGAAGTTTCTCTGAGTTTCAGCAATGACCTTCGCTCACCCTGACCAGAACCTACCTTACCGAACCTTGTGTGAATGAAGGGAAGGTATCCTACCCCGCTGTCTGGCAAATGGTAAACTTCTCTTGATATCTACGAGATCCGGAAAGCAGGGTACGCACTTGCAAACTGACTAGCTTGGTTTCGTGCATAGGAATGTGTCAATATTTTATCCGGATGAGCGTTGTGGGGAGAGAGGAGAGACGATTGCTGACTTCAGCTTCGGCTACTTTCCAAATTATTATTTTGACCTTATCCTATTGCCCTTATTTTGGTTATACCTTAACACCTTATAGCGAGGCACAAATTTTCTTCATAAGCTTTTAGTAGCTTATGAACCGACGTCATACGTCAAGCATAACCGTACCGTAACCGATATTCGGCGTCAAAAACGTCCGTTCGTAGGCTATGTCGCTTTGTAGAATGATGAACCCATGTCCACCCGTTCATGGGCGGCGGCTTAGTAAAGCATATGTATGTGATACAATGTCTGGTTAGAAGTGTCGACTATCATGGGCACTCCTCACCGGGCAGTCAAAGCATTGCACAATAAAGTAAGGCTTTTTGTTTTATTGGCTTCTCTCTTCCAGCCTCCAGGCCACATTGATGACAGTCCGTTCTCGATGTTAGGGTAAGTCTCAAATTCGATGCCACTGCTCTATTTGCGACCTGTGTTTGATGCTGAATATGCAGACTGAACACTTAGGTATTATTTATGGCGGTGCATATTAGATCTTCAGGATCCTTTTTGAGAGCAGCGAGCATGCGCTGACCTCTTTTAAATCGCAAGAGACACGTGTTTTATTAGAGTTGGTCAAGGACCAAATATATTTCTATCACCAAAAAAAGATAAAGCACTAGTAAAAGCACATCCCATGACAGTATACAAATGTTGAGTTGATTGTGCTCCATATCTACGTTCTTGGTAAGGATGACAAGCGTGTGGTCAGCAGTTGGTTTAGCGTTGACAGCCCAGCCAGCACGTCACCAGTTCTCTGGCTCACAGGAAGACAAACCTGACAGACTTCGCGTTCTTAGGAGTTTGTGCCGCGGTCCTTTTGCGCCCAGCAGCGGTGCTGCTGAGTATACGTTCACGTTCACATCTCGCGAGCGAGACTGGCTCACTTCCAGTAAGCTGGCATAGGGCAGCGGGCGCCACTAGCCCCAGGTATAGACGTATGCTGCGCCGCATACCTCGGTGTCATGCGGAACAGTCGGCTTTCCAGGCGCTCGTGTGTTCTGGGTGTTTGCAGTTGCAGTCGAAACTCGCACACGCTTGTTTAAGGTAGTAGTTTATTGTCAATTGGTCGCCGGACGAGGTGGATTTGTTCAAAATTATTACTGTGCTTTCCCGAAAATGTTGTATGACTATTATAGTTATACCAGTCATGTAATATATTGATGACCGAATACCATCACCTTGTACCTATACGTACTAAAACATGCACGAAGTGGTGGTATTCGTCTCAACGGAGATGCGCCTGCTGTCATTTACTTGTCGATGTGTTCTCCAACGCCGACCAAAAGACCTCACCAGTAAATAGACCCATGGGTTTCGAGCCTAAACATTTTATTTTATGTGCGATACTTTGCAGCTAACTCGATCTACTTCATTATTTTTTCTCAAGCTTGTACTGCACCGTATATTGAACTTTAGGTAAGCTAACGTTATGGGCTGCTTTCGTTTTTGCATTCTGTCACTGAGCCTGACACAGTTTACAGCTCTATTCATCGTTAGCTCGACTTTTTAACTTTTCCTCGCATCTCTTTTCCTTTGCTAATGCCTTCTCAGCAATATTATTTACCAGTGGATAACAGTTAACTATGAACCACACTTGTATGTAGTAGTTACTAGTTAACAAGATGAATTTACGTTTACACAGCTGGTTTCCTATAACCATAGTATTATGCATATGACGAGATGAGTGGTGTCAACCCTACCCTCGTCCTACGCGGACCTCATCTTACCTTCCGCCTACCCTTTAGGACCCTCCTGTTTACTTCGAAATTAATCAACCTAGAGCCATGTGGGGAGGTATACATACAGTTTTGAGGTTCAGATTTATGTGACTTTCTAGGCCAAGTGCATGACCTAAGATCAACCACTTCCAAAAGAACAGCATAAGTATGTGCAATGTGCATGTGTATTGCTTAGTATAAGTTCCCAATGAAGAGAGGTAGAGATACACCATCAACGGGAATGTGTTGCTTGTTATATAGAGACTCTAATATAATTCCAAGTTGAGTATGTAAGTGAACTGGTGACCTCTGGGGTGAAGTGAGGTCAATGATTCATTTAGGTCTGTCATACTCATGATCTTAACGAAAAGTTATCTGTTACGGTCTACAAGTCACATTCACTTCCATTTTTAATGAGATGCTAATAATTGTGGTAAACTCAGTTACCGTTTTTGACTAGCAAGATTAACATCATCATAATTTATTTCATTTGGCGCTCCATATGACATGGTGTGAGATACGCCGCATGCGTGAAGGGTTTGTAAGACAAATATCAGAGGAGGGGTCATGTCAGAACCCGGAAATCGTAGGGTGAGGATTGAGTACCTGCGCTATGATACAATTGTATCGATGTACTGTGGTATGATCGTACAGCAATCAATATGTGAATAAATTTACATTGATGTTTAATAGCTTGTTTGCTGTGACGAATGTTGAGCATTTGTGAGGACTTAATACATCATTTCATTTCACAGTTCCATTATCGTAAGATCCAAAACTATCACCATATTAATGACTTGGCAGCTCCGAAAGAGTTGGTTTTTGTAAACTTCAACATTCGTCCTCCATGAGCTTATCCGTCACCGATCGACGCAATATATATCACACAAAAACATGCCGGATGTAAACTGCCTCCTAACATGCGACCGATGTGGAAACAATGTATTATAACGTTAATATGCTCTCATGAAAGTGCCCGAGTTGCAGTCCACCGCACAGCAGTCTTCTCAGATCACTGGATAAAAACAGTCATTCAACAGGCCATCGCACTTCTGTCAACCCCGACTGACACAGGCGGGATAACAGGCAACTACCGCAGCATTCACTGATCAGTGACGTCACTATTCGACCCATGACATCACTCTCACCACTCACTCAGCCAACGGGCCACGCACAAATAGCGTGATGGTGCCCACGAAATGCGGCCACCACACCGCCAGTTGAGTGAGACCGCTACTCTCGCTCGACTGTGTCCCATGGAGCCGTGTGTGTCGCGCACGCGAAAACAACAGTGTTCCTGTGCTCGGCACGTATACTACCGACCACTGAGCTACCATCAAAACGACGTTAAACACATGTGGCACTGAGAGCGGTATGTAGACTCGCTAAATGCGTTCGACTGTCCCATCACACACACAGCGGCACCCTTCCTGCGCCGTCTCGCGTCGCTGCCGCCGCCGGCACGCGATGACGCCCGGCCGGCGACAGTGGCGCGTCTCTCATCTCGGCGCCGGAAGTGGTCCCTTCCGCGGCGGTCACGCTCACACGCCAGCAGGGAGAAGCAGCGCAGCGCGGCCGCATCGCGTCGCCACTTTTTACCGAGCGGCGGCAGCTGCAATTTTCCGCTGACGGCGCGCCGCAGTACTCAGCGCGACAGCCGACGGTCACGGCGGCTCAGCCGCGCCTCAGATGACGACCAGACACGGCCCCAACAGGACCACGGTCACAGGGCCGGTCCCAGAGACAGGACCACGGTCCCAGGGCCGGTCACAGGGCCGGTATAGAGTCCAGCAGCCAGCTTGCGACACCGACACGGTAGGTGGAGACGTACGGGAAGAATCTGCCCGACTCTGCTGTCAGGGCCGCCGTCAGGGCTCTCCGTCAGGATTGCCCGTCAGGGACGCCCGTCAGGTATCACCGAAAGGAAGCCACCGTCACTGGCCACAGTCAGGGAACGCCTTCAGCGCACCGCCGTCAGGGTCTCCATCAGGGCCCAGCGGCAGAAACCACCAGCGTCGCCGGCCAGAGACTGTCCCCAGAAGTCGCCGTCAGGGTGTCGTCCCGCTACTGGAAGTGACGCGATGGGGTCGGCTGCCGCTCGCTGCTGGCTCCCATTGGCGCGTCTAGCGTCATGCTAGCAACATCACCAGCACTGCGAACAGGATCTGCAGCGACTGCAACAGACTCGGCCGCGGCCCTGGCGACAGAGAGGTGAGATGACGTCAGAGGTGGGGTCGCGCCGGTACATTGCGCGGGGGGATGACGGAGGCGGCTGGCGCCCCGCTCGGCAGCACACAGCGGCACGGGTGACGATACGGACGGCACGGCGCGGCACGGGTGACGATACGGACACTCAGTGGGCGCGTCTGTGGCGATCAGAGGTGCTGGCAGCGATTCTCCAGCGGTGCGGTGTTGTAAGAAGTGTTAACGAGCGGACGGAGGGAGCCGGCGGTGATGGCGGCTTATGTTTGTGCTCCGAGGATGACTGGACAATGAAAGTGCTGACGACCCGATTCGTAAGCTGGTAAGGGGAAGGGTGTTTGCGCTCACGGTCAGCGCTCGTGACATGGTAGCCAGCTGGAAAGTAAACAGAGATGCAACCGAGGAACATCACGTCAGCGAGCTGGGACATGCCTTCCGCCTGACATCAGCAATAAACAGGCGATCGTTACTGGGCCATGAGGTTAGCGACAAGCACATTACGTTTGGCCGGAGCGATATCAGTGGGAGAGTGTTGATAACGTGTTGTCAGGGTTTAGGTTTGCGTTATTTGTGTACGAAAATAAGTGGTTGCGCGGCTTTATGCGGGCAAAACAAGTTGTCGTGTACATTGAGATGGTGCACGACAATTGCTTGATAATGTATAGGTACCATTTACTTCCTTCACTCTACATATACTCAAGGACACTATTCTACAGCAGTGATGCAGTAATTATTATCAAGTGTCCATGATTACTTATAAAAAGAACAAGCCTACTTTGCGGATTTTTTCACCATCAGATGTTAATAATAAGCACACTCAAACAAAGATCATTGATCAACACCCAGTCTAGTCACGGCGAAATCAATCCACCCTTTCCGTCGCCACTCCTGCGAGCTTAATTCGGCCGTCAGCTGACGTCGTTCGTCCATCTGTCTGCATTGCCGGTGGCGTCGACCGTCCGCGTCGGCGGAACATCGGGAGACGGCGGGGTTATGGTGCAGAGAGCTGCCCCCCCCCCCCTCTGACCGTCGCCGCGAGTGTCGCATCGCGTCGCCGCCGCACTGCCGCGTCACACGCCGCAGATTGTGCCGTCATCGATTGACGACAGCTCACGGTCGGTCGCCCAGAATCGGGCGCCAATGGGGCGTCTGCTGCTGCGGCCCTGATGGGTCTGAGGAGGGTCTGAGGAGGGTCTGAGGAGGGTCTGAGGAGGTCTGAGGAGGGTCTGAGGAGGGTCTGAGGAGGTCTGAGGAGGGTCTGAGGAGAGTCTGAGAAGGTCTGAGGAGGGTCTGAGGAGACCCGCGGCCTGGTGGCGACCTCTGTGAACGCATGACCAGCGGTCGGGGGTCACCACACTGACCACGTCCGCCGCCGCTCTCGGAGAAACGACTCGTATCGCGTCTTTTGTCTTGTTTGGATCTGATTGGAACCGAATGAATTTATTGTAACACTATTGCTGTCTCTCTTTCAGCGGTCTCTCTACCGGTGTCGTCTAATCCGGCAAAATGCAGTAATGCTCAGTCAAAGCTGCCAGATGCCCGGTGCGGGAACGCGCCCCAGACCGGCGACGGACGGGAGCATGCGAGTAGCGAGATACGGTCAGTAGGGGAATTCGGCCATGAAACTGTAGCACTGTCGGTATAAAGTTTTATGCGATGGCCTATCACGAACATTTCGGCTGTGTCCGTCATATCGCTGCAACTTCGGATGTCGTCGGAAATAAGAAAGCCGTATGCAGCACGTTCTATTTCGGCATTGTATTGCAATATAAGTGTTTGATGCGTAATCACCAGTTGTACCCTTAAAACTATCCGCCTTGACTGTTTACAGATCCGACTCGCTGCTTGAAAATCATAATTATATTACATATCATTTCGCCACTTTCGACAAAGATAAATCAGCTATACTGAGGGTGCCACCTGTCAAATCGTCAGTATCGTCGTGCAGACGTGATTGGTCCGCGGGGAGGGTTTCTGTTCATTGGATAATGACAGGCTGGCGCAGCGGCGCGGGAATATCGAAGCCGTCGTCGCCGCCGGCCAAGGCCAGTCGCCCGCTCCGAGAATAACGCCCGACATAATCGGCCCGCCCGCGGATTAGACATCCTCCAGTCTGCCTGCAACTTTCACGTTGTCGTTTAATGTTATGATAACGGGCCCCGCGCTTGCCGGCCTATGAGCGACTTAATACCACCTGGGCCCATCTCATAAATTCAAAGTGTCGCATTTTGCATAACGAAAGGGAACCGGTGGCACACGGCCTCATTGAAAATGTAGAATATTTCCCTGCCGGTCGACCGTACGTTAGAGCGGCCCGAGAATAAGGCTAAATAGCTCGGAATTAGGCCGGCTGGTGGTGCCGATGGCATGAGTTACGATGTGTCCGTGTTTTGGAGACGGCCGGCCTCTGACACCGGTCGCCTCGCGCCCCGCCCCTCGCCCGCCGCACCGCTCACAACAGATGCCCCCGCCGGCACGCGTGTCACAATCAATTATGACCGTTACAAGGCATTGGCGCCGACTTGGCTCGCCAATCCAATCAGCAGAATTAAACTCGAATCGATGGAATAATTGTTGGTCGACTGCGCGGTCGCAGTCAGCGGAGCAAAATAGCGCCTCAATGCGGTCCGAGTGAGACCCTGTTCCTGGCCGTGAGTTAACTGTATCAAACTTACCGAAGTCGGCAGAGCCAGCGATATTGTCCGGGCAAATGGTACCTATACCACACTAGTCTGGCTCAAGTATATCGATACATTTACATATGTATTGATATGCTGAAAGTTGGAGCAGGCCTTGGAAAACTGCGGCACCATAATGAGATGCATTTACATTGGCGTCCCATCGTTAAGCCTCCATCTCCAATGGTACTACAAGCTTTAGATGTATCCAAAACTTAAACAGTTAACACTGTCAAAAAAAGAAGAAATGAAGCGGAGTGTGCAAATCGGCTGATGTCAGGCAGCAAAATGAATCGGGTGAAATGGGAAGCTGAAAACAATTACACTCGTCTAATAGTCTGGCCTGACATTTTCCAGCGTCATTTCGCTTGAGTTTAAAGGCCATCAAGGCTCATCCCATAAACACAGACGATCGGTTTTATTTGGCTTCAAAGCTGGCAACCTCGAATTAAAATTGCACGACAAAATCCATAGCGACATCTGGATGGCTGTGAGATGAAGTTATTCAGCAGTAACAGAGAGGTGCATTCATTATGTTCCGGTTTTCGGGTAATATGGCTCCCACCAGTCTGGGTCGGATCGAACGGAAGTGTCCGCGAAAGTGTTCAATAACGTTATGTTCCCATGCTTTGCTGGGCTTATGACTTAACGAGTAGTGGGAGCCCGGTTCATGCCGCTTCGACGCTCGCTATTTGTTCCAGACTGAAATGGCCTCCAGCTGGTGGCAGCAGCCGCACTGAAGGCTAGTTGACCTCTGGGAGCGGGTCGGACCGTGTCCGGCTATGCGGGCACGTTCAACTTTCGCCTCTAAATTCTACCGACTTTCCGGAATTTCCTGATCGGACGGTAGAAGTAACGGCTTGTGCAACAAGCTCTGCTTAGCGCGGACTCTGACTTCGTCAATCCATCCATTGCACACGCTCGGACCAAATTCATGAGAAATGTTTCGCGCATTGCTCGAAATTGATTGAGGGTTAAGGAATATATTTTCCGTCAAGTTAGATATGACGGGACGGCTTGAAATCGAGTACCATGCATGACGAACACCATTCATAAATGTGTGGACATACTTGGCGGTTTCTATGGGGTTCTCTGCCTGCAATTACATGAGATCGTGCACAGCAGCTAGCAAAGGTATGCCACATTCGTATGCCCTCCTTCGGTGTGCATGGTTGTCTAGGCCGGGCAAAGCTCTTGATTGTGTTATGTACATTTCTTGGACGCATTCGTATGCGCTATTTTATGTTGACAAACCGACTCATATACGGCACGCATCTTACTTCGCGTGACATGCGAGATTGCTCAGCAGTTTTAACGAATTGCTGTGTCGTGCGGTTCACTTGGCTGTGCCACTGTGCAGTGTGCTGTTGCAGTCTGCGATGGTCTGCACTCGGCTGTGGCACGCCGCGTGCAATAAACTGTGATGAACCTCCGCTGTCGGTCGGTGCGGCGTGCTTACTCGGTCGTGCCCCGGTGCTGGAGACCTGGCTGCGTTCACTCTTGGGCAGCACCCGGCCGATCCGGCTGGCAGATATCTCCTGCGACTCCCAGTAGTTGGTCTCGTTCATGCTGGCCGTACACCTGCCGGAAATGGAGAGGGAGAGAGGCATAGGTCATAATGACGTCACTGGGTGACGAGTGGTCGTCACAGTTCGCGGTGGCGGCGGCCACAGAGCCGCTGGTGGGAGCACAATGAGCGGGCTGTCCCGACTGTCATCGGCGTCAGACACTCAGAGACATTGGTGCAGGGAACAACGAGACCTTTGTGACCTAACTGTCAGCAGAGCCCATACAGTGTCGTCATATGAACTAAATGTCGTGCATAAAGTCGCAAAACTACCTCTCTTGTGGTTATAGTAGCACCATTGAACCAATAAACACCAAAAAGGACGAAATGTTGGAAATGTTTGATGCGCTACAAACCAGTAAGATGCTTTCATTGCCAAAGGACGAGCGAGACCGTAAAAACCTGATAGTGTCGTGTTAAAGCACAATTTAATTTTCAGCTTAATCTTCCAGCCAATTCTGAGTTACGGTATACCTAGGGAGGAGGGGGGGGGGGGGGGCAAAACCCCCATAGACAATATACAATACAACAAATATCCCGTGTGACGAAAGGTGATATTTGATTATTTTTTAAGCCACAAGTTATTCTTAATTTTTTTAAAGATATA
>JARBER010157484.1:0-10579 GCA_030265075.1 Balanus glandula
CGCACTGAGGCAGATAACATACACAGCGGTCAGACGCAGCTGGCGCACTGAGGCAGATAACATACACAGCGGTCAGACGCAGCTGGCGCACTGAGGCAAATACCCTACACAGCGGTCAGACGCATCTGGCGCACTGATGTAAATACCATACACAGCGGTCAGACGCAGCTGGCGCACTGAGGCAAATACCATAAACAGCGGTCAGACGCAGCCTGGCGCACTGAGGCAAATACCATAAACAGCGGTCAGACGCAGCTAGCGCACTGAGGCAGATACCATACACAGCGGTTAGAAGCAGCTGGCGCACTGCAGCACATACGGGACACACAGCGGGCACGGCGGGTCAGTGTAGCAAGACGACAAAAGACGTGTTCGATGAGGATATGGGTAACTGAAATAAGAAGCAACCAAGACACACATGTGTCTTCCATCGAGTCCCCGTACCGACCCAATGGTTCTTCGCACCGGCCACTGAGCCACTCCGAAACCCAGCGGCAGACAGCAGGACTCTGCGGCAGACAGCTGAACTCCGTAGCCAAACTCAGCAGGTCCGAGCGGCGCCTACCTTCGAACATCGTCTCGTCGTCGTGGGTGACGTCATCCTTGGTGGAGAGAGGGCGGAGGGCGGTGCAGATCTGGCGCAGCGTGCGGTTTAGCACGGCGCCCCGCCTGCCTGGCCCCAGCAGCTGCGAAACAGAATCGGTGATAATGCAGCCATGCAGACAGGCAGACAGGTCAGTAGATGGAAATTGGCCAATAGATACAAGGATATCCTGTTCGTAGCCTAACACTGCCCAGAAACTGTGATACATATGATGCATTTAGTGAGACTATGACCCAATCTACTTCCAAAACCTACATAACACTGACAGGTCATGGAGTGATGTTGATTTAAGGGCAAAAGCTATCCAGATACCAGTTCCCACCTTGTTGGCTTGGATAATAACCTAACTGTATTATATTATTTATGTCTTTTTTATCAATAATGCTCTTGAAAAAATATATTAGAGATCAGTGATAGCAATGCTAAGGGTCAAAGTCATGTCATAAGAGACCCTTAACTTACCCTGAGAGCCATTGGTGTTTTATCTTGAGTCTGAAAAGAGACAGGTAAAGCATCTTAGTGAAGCAGTTCTGTAGAAGGAATGCATACATTTTACCATAACAAACACTGTAGTTATGAGCATATGAAGAAATTAGTGATATGATGCATTATCATAGATGAATGCCTTAAGGTTCATGTCAACAACATCCACTGGTTCACTTCTTTTTATAGCTGCTCTCAGTGCTTTGCTTTAGCACCTCCATTGCTCAAGTGGGGCAGACTGTGCTGGGCCTGGCTCAGCTGGTTCACCTCAGCGTTCTACCATTGCTAGCAGTTTCAAAGTCAGTGCCTATTCACAAACTCAATAACTTTGATAGGGAATTTTGTTAGATTTATATGATATATCTCAATGCTCATTGCCATTCAAGTGCCTCTTTTCTTGTGAACATTGGCAATATTCCAGTTTACAGTCAGTGGAAAAAGAGCTGTGTAAACAAGTTACCAAATACATGAGTCTGTGATATTGAGTTGTGCAGCAGTCCTAGTCTTACAGAGTAGCGGAGATTGAGTGTGGTTCTGGAAAGGTAACATGATTTATTGGAGACTGAATTGTAATCATAACCTCATCAACCTTTTTAGTTAGGTATATGATAAACTGCCTGACCAATTAAAAACTAAGAAAGGAGTTAGATAGTATGACTATGGTACAATGGTAAGGAACTGAATTAAGGTATTTTGTAAGGGATTCCTGTTTGATTATTTTTTAACCCAAGACAATTGTAGTGTGTTAAGTTACTTAACACTTACTTCTGAATTACAATAGAATGTGCCAAATAGCAATGAACAATGAACAATGAACACAAAGTATTTCACTTACTATTTATAGGGTTGGGAAATAATGTTAAAATTTGTGTTGCATATCATGCTTTTACAAATGATATATAAGGACAATACTCATAAGTTTTGCTGAAGGATACAGTAAAATTACATTTTAACTGCTGCTTTGTCCTTGACCTTAATGTCAATCCCATGATGGCATGGGTGCATGCACCAGCTCTGAACTTATTCAGGGAGCACTAACAATATAGGCAAGGGGGACAATGGTTGGTCGTTGGATATCAGTAACAGTTCAACAACAAAAAAGTAGGCAAAAATAATGCTAGAAATGCCCTAATACCAAGCTGTTTGTGATATCAGGGTGTAATGCTGTAATGTGAGACAGTTTAATCATCAGACTTTGACCTAACATGCCATCAAAATGGAGAAAATGTTAGTATTGTCTTGATTCTGATAGCAAGAGTTGTCAAAGATTTGGGCATGTCTAGAGATCAGACTTTTGCCCTAATAATAGCATCAACTCAGTATTGCCTATTGATCTTGAAGACATTAACATGGCATAGGTAGGGTAATATGGTGATGTCCGAACACATCAGTATATCAGACATTTCATATTATAAGATTGCATAGGATGCTGATGCATTGTTTACATTCTGATAGCATGTCACGTCTGAAGACAGAGCTGTCTGATGTTTCAGTAGCTAACCCCAAATTATATTGATTGCATACCATTTTAAAATTATCCTACATAAGAGTTTTTGGACAAAAACAAAATTAAACAATGATCCATGATGGAAGAGCACATAAAATAAATCAAGCCACTTAATGGATTAGGGCATGCATGACTCAGAATCATGGAAAATATTGTGACTATAACTAGTAAGGGAGAAACTTTTTCAAGAAACCTCTCACGAACAAAACACCTTACAAAACACATACCTTGACCGCTGCAAAAAAATATTTGCAAACAGACGATATAATACGCAAAAAGGAAAGCGAGGGTGCCCTTGACTCTTGGGGATGGCTTCACAAAAAATGCACACAAAATTAAAACATTTACCAAACGGAGAATGGAGAAGGGAAGGTGATACGTACGTTGTAACCAAGATTTACTTAATTAAAGCTTAAAGCAGCCCTTGCGGTTAGCGTAAAGCTATATTTTTTTAGGCAAAAATGCATACTTTTTATTGCAATTATGTGAAGAAATTTTATTTTCAGTATTTTTATTGCAAATTTTTAAAACAGCTACAACCTTATTTTCACAAAATAGGGTATATTTAAAGATAATCCTAACTTAGCACTAGAGAGCGGTAGTGTCAGCTAAATGCAATGTAAATATGGCGCAGTTGTCTTCTTTCTGGCGCATATCAGATAGACCGCGAAAAAAAAAACAGACGGTTTTAAAGTATCTTGACAGACGAGAGGGCTTCGTCTGTTGTCGTTTTTTTAAATTTGATAAAATATACTCCTTTGCCGTGAATATACTTCACTGAGAGTATTTCGAACGGTTATGGTCTTCTCTGTCTGCAGGGTTTCGTTCGTGGAGCTGGTAAGAGCCAAGTGGAGCAAATCGAAAAAAGGAAACGGTTTTACTGTTTTGGCAAGGAAATGTGCAACAAAGGGCTGTGCTGACCATCTTTTGCACCTTTAGTAATTAGTTAATACGTATAATATTGCTACCGATCAAAATAAAATATTTTTTAACTATGACCCATGTTTGAAGACATGACACTAATGTTAATTTAGATAAATAAAACCCTACTCAAGGCAGCTGCGCACTGGCTGATTCGTCACACAGATTTCCGAGATATTGCTGCAACATTCCACCACCAGCAATGGAAAAGCTGGTCATGCTAAACATTTTTTTTTGCGGAATGCTGCGGTGTATCACAGGAATTGATGCAGCGAATCGCGTAGTGAGCGGGCGCCTTTAAGATTAGGCTAGGTTTGTTAAGGTTAGTTTAGGCTACGCAAGGCATAACCTTCAGCCACTTTTGGTATTTTATGTCTTGTGTATTTGGTAAGTAAAACTAGGCAAAAAGTGTCATTGTAAAAGGCAGTACTTTCAATATTGTCATTCACTTGTAAGTTTGAGGTTTAATATGACTGGTCCTGTAGTCAATTCCTGTGCAACTGGAGACTTAAAACTTACTTATTCAAATCAAGTGCTAACCTAATACCTTACCTAACATCTGCTGGAATTAAGTCTCCACAGGCATCACCTTAACAGGACCAAAGATGGCGAAAGTCATATCTGAACCCAAACTAACCAGTGAATACTGACTTGTTTACACCAAGTCTTGTAATGGTACTAGGCTTACAAATATTTTTGCCATGCATGATGAGTGGTGTAGGTGTAGATGACATGATTTAACTAAGCTTTAATTTGAATTGCCATATTTGATTTTTGTATTGCATACTGCAGCTGCACACTCAATTTCTTATTGGATTTCTGCTAAAAAAAATAGCAGGTGTCACCTTCACCTAGGCACAATCTGAATTGTATTGTGCTCATCCACAAAAATATTTGTGCTCTTCCCCTCTACCAGCCTTTCCCTTAAAATCACCTTCAGGCACTTTTGAGGATCAAGTTTGCTGCTATGCACAATGCAGTCCTGTGACTTAGATTCAAGTTTGGGAGATGTGTGACTGACCTCAGGCTCAGTCTCCTTCCTTTGTCAATTACAGTGAAACACATGACCAGGAGAGGCAAGAATTATGCAATGTTTGTATGATACAGACTTCTGTATGAAAGTTGTCAGTCACATTGACCACACATAATTTGTATAAATATGTCTCTGAAAACCATGGCTGTGGTTAGTCTACTTTTCAATAAATATCTCCCTTGTTGATGGAATACTGTCTACTTGAACTTCAATCCCTTGTGCTGTGCCTGTCCCTATCAGATGATCTGCTTGCTAAGTGCTGACTGGGACTCCCTGTCCCACTCAGCACCATGGTGCCTCTCCTGTGCAGGTGCTCTGGATGCTGACAAGGATCCCCTGTACTTGTCCCTGTCAGGTGTTCTGATTGTTGAGAGAGCCCCCCTGTTTCTGTCTGTCAGGTCTACTGATTGCTGACAGCACCCCTGTGCGCCTGTGCTTTGCCGGTGTTCTGGACGCTGACAAGTGGCCCCACACTTGTCCCTGACTATCAGGTTGTCTGATCACTGATGAGGGTCTGTTTCTGTCCCCATCAGGTGTTCTGGATGCTGACACTCGACAGGGCTCCCTTGTACATACCTGTCCTCTTAGGATGTGTTCTGACCACTGACTTTCATCCCCTGTACCTGTCTCCTCAAGTGCTCTGATCGCTGACGACGCCCGTTCTGTACCGGTCCGCTCAGGTGTCCTGCTTGTTGACAGTAATGTGCTGGGTGTCTCCTCAGGTGTTCTGGTCGCTGACAGTAATGTGCTGGGTGTCTTCTCAGGTGTTCTGATCGCTGACTAATGTGCTGGGTGTCTTCGCAGGTGTTCTGGTCGCTGACGATGTTCCTCTGTACCTGTCCCCTTAGGTGTTCTGGTCGCTGACGGTGATCGGCTGGGTGTACACCGTCCTGGCGGCTCAGCGCGTCTCGCAGCGTCAGGTGGCCTCCCTGCCTGTGGCCGAGGATCTCCTCTGACGCCCTCTGCTGGGCACCCGTCTCCCACCCCTGCTGAGTAGCCGCTACACACACGATGGGCCGCACACCGGGCACCAAGAACAAGGCGGCGTCTGGTGCGGCCGGAGGCAGCCCGGACAGCGGCGGCGGGCCGGTGCGCCGCCGACTGCGGCTGCCCGAGTTGGTCAGCCTCTCGCTGACGCCGTACCCGCTCAGCCTCAGTACCGAGATGATCATGGCCATGAACGCAGAGGCCAGCACCATACAGGTGCGCTGAGTGGCAGGGAGGTGGGAGGTGGAGGAGGGGAGGTGTGAGGTGGGGGAGGGGAAGTGTAAGGTGTGAGGTGGGGGAGGGGAGGCTGCGGGGACAGGAGGCAGGAGCAGATGGTGCTGTGTGGGGAGGGGGCTTGTGTACTGGGTGGGTCAGCCAGGCCATGGAGGAAGGTGGACAGGCCGCGGGCTTAAGGCTGATTACGGCAACCGTTTATATAGAGGTCAGAATTTGCTTCTTGTTAGACGTCCAATGGCTATAGCTCGCTGGCTCAATTGATGGATCCTCTAGCATTAGTTTTATCTCTGAAAAGATACTCATATTACTCATAATTTACTTCATCTTAATATATCTTTAGGCAGCGTTATATATGCTATGTGTATAACTGACGTTATATTATCTGTTTTTAGAACAAACTCAAGAGTGTCTCGAAGAGTATAGCAGAAATCGAAGAAGAACGCGTAAAAGGCGATCCAAACTTGGATACAATAAATAATTTTCACGAAAAAATACAGCAAGAGGGAAAACTTACTCCAGTCAGTAAGGTAAGACAAAACAATTGTGGTTCCGTACTGTTTACATTTGTATTACATTTTCCATCAAACCGATATTGACTTCGGAAATGAGCATCGGAAAGTAGTCAGCATGTCAGTAAGAAAACCGTCGTTCAAGTTTAGGCGCATTTAACAACCTCTCTTGATTCTCATGGTGCAATTATAGCTTGATTGATAATTAAACACAAATACCTGTATTTCCCCGTTCAAAGTGTGCCGTCTCGCGCTGTGCTGTTCTGCCAGCCCACTGTGCCGTTCTGCCTGCCCACTGTGCCGTTCTGCCTGCCCTCTGCGCCGTTCTGCCAGCCCTCTGCGCCGTTCTGCCTGCCTGCGTGTCGGTGCGGTGACGTTGCCCCTCGGTCGTTGTCAGGTGAAGCTGAAGAGCCTGTACGTGACAGCGCGGGCGGACGCCGAGAGGGAGGCGCAGCTCATCAGAGACGCGCTCTCCACCATCTACGAGATCAGGACCATCCGCAACGAGCTGCGACTGCAGGTACGGACGCAACCGGAGCAGGAGTGGGATTTGGTGACTTCAGCTGCGTTGCACTCTCTGTTAAACCTGTACCCTTTGTCATGTTTTAGTGCAGGTGTGCCTGAGTTGTCAGACTCGTGATGAAGTTGCGTACGCTGCACTCGTCGGGACCAGTCTTGTGAAGACCACTGCAGTGTCCCTGGTAAGGCGCGTACTGACCTCGAGCTACCTATCCTCCCTGTGGCCTGTGAGACCACCCCACACCCCGTGACACCGTCCGCTCCCCGCTGCGCTCGCAGGCGAAACACTCTGGTAACAAGGAGACGATCCGGCGCGGCGCGCTAATGAAGATGCTGCAGAACACGGCGCAGACGCTGCCGCTGTGGATCGGCAGTCCGGGCGAGGACCCGCCGGACCTGTGTGGCGCCGTCCAGGCCGATCCCAGCTACGCCGCGAAGGTGAGCCACACCGCCGGGCAGACGGAGACTACTCCCCTGAAAAACGACATGATCACTTACATGCTCCAGGCGGGTGACATGGCCCTCCCTTGTCTCAGATGAACAATATGACACGCTGTCCCAGTCTCTGGTGATATGAACCCCTTCCCTGCCCCAGGCGGGTGACATGACACCCTGACCCCTGCCCTAGGCGGGGGTCATGACCCCCTGGCCTGCCCCAGTCTCTGGTGACATGACCCCCTGGCCTGCCCTAGTCTCTGGTGACATGACCCCCTGACTCCTGCCCTAGGCGGGGGACATGGTGGCCGCCCTGTACCGCGGCAGTGACGGCGAGGAGAACTGGATCCTGGCCGAGGTCATCTCCTACAACCCGTCCACCAGCAAGTACGAGGTGGAGGACATTGACGAGGAGCAGCGCGAGCGGATGGTGTTGAGTCGCCGGCGCGTCATCCCTCTGCCCACGCGCAGAGCCAACCCCGACACCCAGCCGGAGGCGCTCTTCCACGAGGGGGACATCGGTGAGTGCCGCCGGGGGAATAGGGGAGGGGAGGTCAGACGCCTGAAGGTAGCGCTGCGTGTATAGGAGAGGGGGTTGACCGTCGAGTTGGATGTCAGTGGGTTGGGGATTTTTGTTTTGGACTTGGAACTGTAAATAGAAAGGTTCTTTGATCTCTGAATAGCATAACAAGTCATAAATGTTTTGACATTATCGTGGACATTTGTACATTTGTTTGAATGAACTGGAATTTCATGGTAAAACTGGTTGCAATGCAAATGGCCAGTATTTATTGGGGGAAAATCGCATTGTTAGACACTTCGTTCAAACTCACAATGCAGTGTTTCAATCATTTGCATGTATCGATATTGGCCGTTTGAAAACCATTTGTGTTCCGTAATCTAACTGACGCTACCCCTGTCTGTGCGGCAGTGAATGCTATCTACCCGCAGACGACGTGCTTCTACAAGGGCGTGGTGAAGAGCTCGCCAGCCACGGCCGTGCACGACTACGAGATCCTGTTCGAGGACTCGTCGTACGCCGACGGCTTCGCGCCTCCACTGAGGGTCGCCCAGCGCTACGTCATCGTCTACAAGGAGAAGAAGAGCAAGAAGGAGTGAAGCGAAGGACGGGAGGAGGGGGGGGGGTGGCTGGGTGCGTGGAGACCGTGTGGAGCGTTGCAAAAAAATGGAATGAAAGTGAGAGAAGGAGTGGACGTACCACGAAGGACAGACGCGGTGGGCGGGCGCAACAACCGCTCGGGGGCAGTGAAAAGGCGTACAAAGAAAGGGATCTCTGCATGTGGCTGACATCACGGGGAGTATGGCGGGAGTTATGTGCTCTCAAGCTGCTCAGCACCCTGAGTGAATAGTGGACCATGAAACCAGAAAGTGTTGTGCGTGTGTGTGTGCACTGTGCGTGCTGTGTGTCATAGCCGGGCACTCATGTGTACGTCGGTGCTTGTGCGTTCACAGGGAACTAGTGAGGCTGCTCTCAGTTTAACCCAATTATCATGATCATGTGGGCTTCTTACGTCAAGCCTCTTCATTTGCACTCGCGCACGTACTTGTTCGTAATCACTACGAATACACAGACGTTTTGAATCCGTCTTTCCTTCAGTTTAAAAATAAAATCCGCTTCTGTCTCAATCATCGTTGCACGAAATCATCATAGCATGGCTCGATAACCAGCCAAGTAAGCCGCCCAGCGTGGCCGAGAGCCGCGTCTGCCGCTGTCGGGTGGCTGGTGGCTACCTACCCAGGCAGTGTGGCCCCCGACACACGGCTGTACTAAGGCTGTCCGCTACCTGTTCTGGGTAGCCGAGGTAGTCGTAACACGTCACTTGGTTCCTTCAGCTGTAGGAAGGCGCCGCATTCAGTTCTGAACGGTGTTTACTTTGTGGACACTGGTATGCGTCCAAATCGAGGTTTCCTTTCCATACGTATATATTTTAGAAGGCACATGCAACATCAAGAGGAAGACCGTCGTATCGCCCATTTGTATCCTTCACATATTGGTCGCCGCGATTCAGCTCAACGTTTGGTTTCATAAAATGTCACGCATTTCTTTCCGACTTCGATACATAATATTATAGATCCACCAAACAACACCACCGATGTCCTGAACAGTGAACACATACACAAATACAGAGCGAAAGATCCACCGACGAAACACTACAATAGCGACAACCACAAACAGCGACGCAATATACAACACAAGCATAATGGTCGAACTCGCTGAGTGGCAAATTGCTCACTACTCAATTATGTTCAAAAATAGCGTTGCGTTCTTTGGCTATGGAATGACATCAATCGTCGTATACGCTAACGAACAACGAGGCAGACCTAAGCTAACATAAAGTGTAGTAGTACAAATAACCGCAATTTCGCAGTTATCGTGGAAGTCACATGCCGACGATTTGACTATATTCCTCATTGCACAGTTGATGAATCACAGTGGTCTCAAATCTCAATCACATGTCAAATTTCTAAACTACCATGTCATGAAACAGGTAAAGAATGATCACTATAGTCACATCGTGCAAATAATCGCACATGGGCGGTTCGATGGTGATGCATATCGTAATTGTACTGGACATTGAAATGGGACATTTACAGTCAAGATCTACACTCTACAGCGACATTTTGCACCAATTGGCAGCATAAGTACAACCGAGTACCTACTTATCCCACTCAGCTTACACGCATGTATATATTTGATTTTTACAACTTGTGTAGTTGACTATTAATCCCTAATCAAGCTAAGCTCAATTGCAACAAAAAATAAATAAATAATATATAAGAACAAACGTAGCCAAACTATCATCATAGGACGTGGCAAATGTGCAAACTGAAACCACGCTTGAATCATATCCACATCCGTTAATGCGGCTTTTCTCTATCCTATTACACATCAGCCAATAAACTCGACGTTTCCTTCTCGAAAGTCACTAAACCTGGCATCACTTATCTTCAATGATGCATTTATATGGCAAGACTCCTTACGCACGGAACCCTGAAACTGACAAAAAGCCTCCAAATACTAAGCCTAAAGCACGGTAGCATCGGTTCAATACCGATTTCTTCCTTTTACGCCAGGTAAGCCAAAAGTTAACAGTAATGTATGCATCATAAGCAAGCGTCAGGCTCAATATTGGTTATATAATTAGCCTGTACATCTTTGAATCGTGGTTCCTCTGGTTGCCTGGCAAGCATACCACACTGGTACGCCCACCCACCAATACTGGGCGGGGGCGGCCGGTGCTGTCTTCAGTAGACCGGCTGGGCGGGGGCGGCCGGTGCTGTCTTCAGTAGACCGGCTGGGCCTGGGCGGGGGCGGGGGCGCT
>JARBER010157495.1:0-10579 GCA_030265075.1 Balanus glandula
TGGTCTCCTGTCTGGCCCAGCTGCTGCTGGAGCCTGACCTGACCTGCTCTGACCTGACCTGACCTGACCTGACCTGACCTGCCTGTCTTCAGAGTCGACCGGCCGGGACCTGACGGCGGTGGTCTCCTGTCTGGTCCAGCTGCTGCTGGAGCCCGACCTGACCTGACCTGGCCTGACCTGACCTGACCTGACCTGATCTGACCTGATCTGATCTGACCTGACCTGACCTGACCTGACCTGACCTGATCTGACCTGACCTGACCTCCCTGCCTTCAGAGTCGACAGGCCGGGACCTGACGGCGGTAGTCTCCTGCCTGGCCCAGCTGCTGCTGGAGTCTGACTGCCGCACCAGGGCTGGGTTCGAGCGACTCGTGCAGCGGGAGTGGGTTCTCCTCGGACACCCCTTCCAGGAACGGCTCGGACTCGTGCTCAACACACTCGACGTGAAGAGGGTGAGGCTCGGCTCACACGGCGACCCACTGTTCTTGTGGATTCGTTTTACTTTTAGGATTAATCATATCAACCCCTTTTGCTGACGGACTTCACTTGCTGACTTCACTTGCTAAAATTAATTTTAACTGATATTTTAGCCTAAGATGTGCATACATATTGGCTGACAAGGAGTACCAGCAGCGTAGCTTGAAGTCAACCGGTTAAGCTGTGTGGGTAATCATGGCAGTGGCTGATCGCCGGCTTGTTTTCGTATGTGCGCAGAGTCCGGTGTTCCTGCTGTTCCTGGACTGCGTGCACCAGCTGGTGGTGCAGCAGCCTCACCGGTTCCAGTTCACCGACACCTACCTGGTCTGCCTCTGGGACTCGCTGCTCGTGCCCGTGTTCGACACGTTCCTCTTCAACTGCCAGAAGCAGCGCGCCGACGCCCTGGACGGCAAGGTCAGTCAGCTGGTGACTGCAGCGACAGAAGCGGCAGCAGAGCTGGGAGGGAGGAAGTTGGAGTAGGCGTGTCAGGGAGGGAGTGTTTCGGTGGTGTGGCTAAATTGACATCACGGGTGGTCAGTGTCTCTTCTTGATTTGTTTTTCGTTTTGTTTTCGTTGACGCATGGCCGTTAACGTTTTTTTTTTGTTGGGGGGAGGTACTTTGTCGGGCTTCTTGCCTCCTCAGCCTTGGCGTGTGTCCCGAGCCTCAGCCTTGGCGTGTGTCCGCTGATCTTCGCTGTGTGTCTGTCCGGGGCCAGCTGCTGACCGCCGTGTCCCGTCTCTCTGTCGACAGGAGCTGTCGGCGCGGCGGGCGCTGCCCCTCCGGCCCGTCTGGGAGTGGCAGCTGCAGTTCGCGGCGGACCAGCGCGAGCTGTTCACCAGCCCGCTGTACGAGGCCCGGGCCGCGCTGGGCGCCACAGGCTCCTCCGGCTCCTCCGCCTCCTCCGCCGCCTCCGCCGCCTCCTCCTCTGCGGCGGCCGCCCCCTCAGCCGCCGTCCGGCCGCCGCCGCTGCCGGTGTCCGTCAGCGAGGCGCATCTGCAGCTGTGGACGCTGGCGTTCTGCCGCTGGGTACCGCACCTGCACTGTCCGCGGGCGGGCCGGCCGGCCGAGCAGGCGCGGGAGCGTCACCTGCTCAGCCGGCTGCTGCAGCTGACGGCGCGACTGGACGTGGCGGAGGACGGCGTGCGGGTCCGCTACAAACCGCCGCCGCCGCCGCCGCCACTGGCGCTGCCCGGCTCGCTGGCGCCGTTCGGGGCGGCAGGCGGCGCGGGGCCGGGGCCGTGTCGCCTGCTGGGGGTCAGCTCGGGGTTCGTCAACACCCTGCTTCGGGGGAGCATCGTCGCGCCCGAGGAGGAGGATGCGGGGCCGCCGAGGCCTCATTACGGGTCCTAGAAAGCGGCCGGGAGCGGCCGGGGTCGTCTGAGGCCTCAGTGACGGCCCTCCGTCGGGCGACACGACTGCCATCTAGTGCCAAGTATAGGCAGCTCAGTTTTGGACAATATGTTATAGAGAGCGTTGCTGTCGCCCTTATAGAGGGCACTGTTGCCAGTTTGCGCTAGCCAAGTGTCAAAGTAATGACAATTCGAAGATGCGCGCTAATCAAAAAGAGAACACTGGCTACTTGTAAGGCTGGCTGAGGCCTGAATTCAGTCGATAACGTCCATGTAAGCCGTCTGTATACGCCTGCAGGGCACGGGTTATTTTATTCACAGTGTGCCTTGTGAAACCACTTACCACTGAGCCTTACTAAGGCTGTTCGGGACCTTCTGGTCCATGTAACCCTGCACAATATGATTTACAACCCCCGCGGTTCGCTGTTAACGTGCTGTAATGTGGCCGTCTTCCTCAGAGATTACTACGTGCGACGGGTACCGTATTGTATGTAGGTGTTGTGGCTCATTTCTGGGCCGGTTTGGCGAAGCGTCCGTTATGTGTTTTTGTTTTATCCGATGTGCCCTGTGTCGCTGTGACACCGGTGAACGCACAGATAAGTGTTGTGACGAAAGCGCTCCGCCAGTATTATCCGCTGCGGTCGTCCCAACGTGTGAGACAGAACATTCCATCGACAGTCACTCGTCGCCGCAGTTTCCAGAAGGTATTTACGTTTCAGGGAGCGGGGGCGCACTGCATTTGTTTTGCTACTCCCGCCACGGCATAATGACGATATAATGATCGATGATGATTAACCATGGACAATCATTGATGATGATGATGTGTCAGTGATGTTTGGACGAAGTGTAGTAGTATTAGTATAACAGTGATGCCAAAGTTAGTCGGTAATACCGCGCATCGCATGCACTGACTTGTGTACGATTTATACGATTATGAACAGGTGTTATGAGCATGTGGATCACCATGAACCAATATATTATTGATTCTGCCATGTGCTGTGTCTCATGCGCTTAGGTCTACGGTATGAACTTCATGAATCATGAACCATAGCTTAAGCTGGATATTGTCATCTTACGGTACGTACGAAAGTTACGAAGAAATAATTATGTATGGAAAGAACGCTGCAAAATACAAATGTTGTAAAACACTTGCATAATCAGTCTTCTTGAATGGCATTCGTAAAGTTTCTCAGTGATAAGACGCCTGCCTCCTGAGTTAGTGACCGGGGTAAAATCCCTCTGTGGGAACTCCTTCGACACTGCTACCTGTGGCCTCCGCAGCAGACCGGAGGTTTCACCTGCCGTCTTCATCCCAAGAGGATATTTGATACTCTGCCCAAAAGCCAATTCAGACATGCATGTATCTGTTATGTGGTTGTATCTTCTCGAGCAAAATTACTACATTTATTAAAAACTAAGAGTCTTGAACCGTGAACGCAAACACACTACGCACAAAACATAGGCACGCGCTAAATGCTGATCTAAGCTATAGGTAAACGCAATGAAACGCAATCCAAAGGGAGATGTGTACGGAGTCTCGTCTCTGTTGTAACCCCTCGGCATCCTGCCGCATTGCCAGTAGCAGGGTAGGACTTGGAGCAGATGTCGGCCCGCGTCTGACACCACCCTGCCGGCTGCCGGCGACGGCGGCGGCGGCCAACTCAGTGTCGACGTCCGGCTATCGAGTGCCGCCGGAGGGGGGCCGTCCGCGTCGGCGCCCGCCCCTGACAAATGTCCCCTCACGGCGAGTGTCCCGCTGTCGACAGCAGGAGCACACCGGCGACAAACGGTGGCGCACCGGCGACAAACGGTGGCGCACCGGCGACAAATGGTGGCGCACCGCTCTGCCGTCGTTCATCAGGCTGCGGGCTCGCGCAGCGACGGTGGCGGTGACACCTGGGTGGCGTGCGGTCAGTTTTCCACAGACAGATGACATTGAACACGCATCCGATCAGTTTTCCACAGGCAGATGTCTTTGTACACACGTCCGGTCAGTTTTCCACAGACGGATGACATCGTACACCCGTCACCTGTCCATTGTCCGACGCTTGTGGTTGCCATGGTGACGGCCAAGTGTCGACACTCCTGAGCGATGTGGGAACTGGGAGTTGCCGGGAATGGCTGTTTTCTGAGTCATTCAGTAGCAGTTCAAAACTTGCTGTGGTCTTTTTAACCGTGACGGGTGACGTCTACAGTCGAATCTCCACAAATGGCCTTTGACCAATGAGCATTGAGCAGCCCAGAGCTCAGCAACACAACAATCATCATCGCTCTCCGGTAGACCTGATGGGCCGATGGCTGTAAAGCCATCGGCGAGCTTTATATGCCCAGCGACAGCCCTCACCTATCTTCGGCCTCCCATCTCAGATAGCCCATAACATCCACAGCGTGACGCCGGGCTCTTTCAACACATGGCCTCTGCTCTTACGCCTTTCCGACAGACATTATAAATTACTTTTAATTGCAGCGTCCGGCTGTATTTTTCATTGTTGCCGTCTTCATAATGCCCTAATAGCCGTGTTATTTGGGGCGGCGCCGGTACCCGGGTCCTGGGCAGCTCGACTGCCGCCCGCCGCCGCCGGCCCGTCCACAGCCGCATGGTAATTAAACACGATAAATTTGTATCTACCAACAGGAAACGTCGCCGCGCGGCCCGGTAAAAACACGCTGCCATGCCACACTGTGCCCGGCGTGCGTTTTATTAATGCTCGATAAGGCCACCTGTCGACGCGAACAGCCGCTCGGGTCACAGTGGCCACACTATGCGGCGGGGTGGGGGTGGGGGTCACACTATGACGCTCAGGTCACAATAATCACACTGTACGGCGTGACCAAAGCGCTGTCTGAGGATAATGGGGCTCTCCAGTTTTCGGTGAGCGGCAGTCAATAATATCTGGAAATCGTGAGTGTTAGGTATCGACTATCCCAACACTATATTGACCACTACATTACCAGCTTTGATGGCCGCCAATTTCCCTCCAACGCCATTTAAAGACAACGCCCCACTTGAATACCAATTACCAACAACTGTCACAACATGTAGCTTGTAGGTAATGCTGAATCGGCCAAGTCTGATTAATCATGCGTTGCTGCAATCTATACCACCGTGTTATTGAACGAATCTGCGTGACAACCTCATGCTTATCACTGCTGAAGCCTGAAGCAATGGTACGGTCTCACTGCGCCCGCGAGCCAATGATGACGGACGGACGTCACTCAGACACTTTTTACCCGTCATTTCTCTCGTACCTGTTCTCGATGTCATTAGCACCTATCACATCACGCAATAGATAGCAGACGGAGACTGCAAAAAGTATAGGTACAGACAGACAGCTGCCCGGCGCGGTGTTGGTCGGGTCAGTGGTGTCAGCGTCTCGGCGCCCCCCCCCCCCTCCAAGTGGGTAGGGGGTGAACTCCCCCGCCCGCTGCACCTGTGAAGAATACGGCGCAGTGAACAGATTAGCTTATCCATATCGTGGCCTGTATTGTGAGTTGTATTTTGCGGGTGACATATTTGGGGCACTGAAGCAGCTATACAACGGCGGTCACATATTTCGCAGGTATGTCTCAGAACGTTCGCTAGCGATTACCTGATCGAATCATAGGCAACTCATTTGAATATTACCTGGACTATGGTCAGCCTCTCAGTTATAATTGCAAGGTAAAGCATTATCGTGGGATATGAATTATGGCTTCTGAAGTGGCTCATTCAACAATATTTGGGGTTTCCTTTTTTCTTCCTTTTTGTTTGTTTAAGGTTAAGCAGAAGTAGTACCTACAACGCTTCTCCCAGATATTTGGGATACAAATTATTCGTATTACA
Organism: Balanus glandula; assembly: GCA_030265075.1. Taxonomy (NCBI): domain Eukaryota; kingdom Metazoa; phylum Arthropoda; class Thecostraca; order Balanomorpha; family Balanidae; genus Balanus; species Balanus glandula. Next base: position 5,651 of record JARBER010157495.1, read on the forward strand.
GATAAATGTGAGTATACTTCACCAATCACCGATGTCCGTCGGACTGGTAGAAAGACTTCCTCCACCGGCCTTCTAATCACCCACTTCCTCCACCGGCCTTCTAATCACCCATCGCACAGCTCGCGGCCGTGCCCGGCTGTCGAAAACGTCACTGCGGCTAAATGGAAGTCACCGAGCGCGTGCAGCGGGCTGCGTTGTAATCAGTCGACTCTCCGTCACCCCTGCCCCGCCCCTCTCACCCCTCGACCCCTCTCCCCGGGGAGATGTCAGCGTGAAGGTATCAAATTACACATCGATAGAACACGACTTAGCCGTATAGTAAATCGAACTGGATAAAATTAAGAGATTAAACGGGTTATTGGTTTGGGCGATTAACCGCCGGCTGAAACAATAATCACTTGGAGCCGTCAACCTGCCCAAGCTTGGTCAATATGGTCAATAGTCATTACGAGCGAGCGCGAAGCGCTTCCTCGTCCTTCCGTGGTTTATGGGAAAAATCTGAGTATGAGCGGCCAAACTCAATCCGGCCCGGCCCGGCCCCGCCCGGCCCCTGGCCACGGTTTTGAAAGCTTAATATCTTTAGTCTCTACAACCTCACTTCTGATTGACAAGCGGTCTTCTTTGCTGGACAGCCCCATCCAACCTACCCTGTTCGAAACTAGTGACGATCCATGTGGGTGACTACCACTGCGCGTGGCATGTACCGCGTAAGGGGTGTTACAAAGCAGTTTCTAGCAAAAACTCCACAACGGCTGGGCTGATTGTGTTCAAATTTTGTGTGTGGCTAGGGACACCTTAGGTGCGACTTTTCCACAAGTCAGAGGTGTGGTGACTCTGCATGTGCTCACGTCCACACCCTTATTATATATCTCAGGAACGGGTAAGCCGATAGTATTATAATTTGGTGTGTGGATAGGGACCTTTGGGCTGATGCGTTTCCAAAAGTCAGGATTGGGGTTCATCTGCACGTGCACACCCCCATTTTATATCTCAGGAACGGCTGAGCTGATTGTATTCTAATTTGATGTGTATATAGAGACTTTTCAGCCGATGCGTTTCCAAAAGTTCTTGGTGGGGTACCTCTGCACGTGCGCACGTGCACACTCTTACAGTATATCTCAGGAACTGCTGTGCCGATTGTGTTTAAATTTGGTGTGTAGTTAGGGACACCTAAGATGCCACTTTTCCATAAGTCAGGGGTGGGATGACTCTGCACGTGTGCAGGTGCACACCCCTACTCTATATCTCAGAAGCGGCTCAGCTGTTTGTGTTCAAATTTGCTATCTAAATAGAGACCTCTCTCCTGGTGCTCTTCCAAGTCAGAGGTGGTTTGCCTCGGCACGTGTGCACGTGTGCACCCTTATTTTATAGCTCAGGAACGGCTGAGCCGATTACGTACACAGTCGGTGTTTGGTTAGAGACAAGTCAACTGACGCTTTTCCAAAAGTCATTGGTGGTGTAACGCTGCAGGTGCGCACTCTTATTGTACCTATTTATGAAAATACTTACACCATCGTGTTCAAATTCATAATACAGTTTGGTTTCGCTCGCTCGTTCATCGCCAACTACGGTGTCTTACTGGTTTATCGGTTTTGTTAAGGGATGTTAATGCTCATTTCCCACAGATGAACTGTTCCTTTGTTTGGCGCTGCTAACGAGCTAATCGTTGCTGCACACAAGGGAATTCAAAGCAACTTGATTGAGCTCAGCCCGATATATCGGGTGGGTAAAAAAACGCGCCGAGTTTCGAGGCTCACCATTTGTTTGCTAGGATATATGAAATATGACATTTAGTACACATATAAAATGATTAATTCTGCGTTTAACAAAGTAATTTTCGTGTCAACCCGACATAAGGTTAAAAACATATGACGTATTTTGCAAACGCTTACAAATTGACAATTTCTGCGACGAATTTAAAAGTTGTTCTTGGACTCGTCTCAAAAGATGGTATTCAAAATGAAGTGTTCTTTCGACCAAAGAAATGAAGAACGTCCGCTTAATCTCGAAGCAAAAAGACAATTATTTTTGTTGGCACTTCTACCGGCTTCGTGTTTATCATCCAACAGAGCAGAGCCACAACCAAACAGAGGCGCACCATCAAATTGTTTCTAGTAAAAGGGCTGGTACGGCGCAAAAATCGCGAATACGAAAGGGTTTCGAGAGAAGCGATCTGTGATTGGCCAGCCTGTCAAATATCCAAGAGGCAGGCACATTTGAACGAAAGATGGGAAGTGATCGGTCTCGCACAGTGGCAAATGAAGAGGAGTTAGAGGAGTCAGCATGCCCGTTTTTGCGTAATTTTAATCCTTTGGATTACTCCGCTAGGAACGCCCTTCCGGAAAAGCTCTACGACAGGAGGGAAAGGTTAACATAAGCTGCAGAGCTGCACATAGTTATAAAGGATATGTGGAAGGAAGCATCGATAGAGATTATCCATGCCAGGATTGGACATGGGAAGTCGCGTTTGTTGGCGGCTGTCCGAGCTGAAGGTGGTACGATCATTCTCGCTTACAAATATAAAAAACGTGGATTTTGTTTTTAAAGGTTTAGAGAATGTCTAATAACATTTGAACTAAATGTCTGTTTGACATTAAATTATATTTGTTGAATGGAGAATCGATTGTTTTATAAGTGTACCAAGTCTCATAATCCCATTCCCACCTATCACCAATACAAATTGATAAGCCTCGAAACTAGGGGCGTTTTTTTGGCCCACCCGGTATCAGGGGACAAGGATGAGTTTTTTCCCATCATTCCCTATATTCCCGAAGGTCAGGGTCAGACATGGTACATGTCCCCGGACGTCGTTACCTTTTAATGCGATTGTGGCTACGGAAAATGTGCTATAGCACTTGGCACATGGAAACCTATTGCTCCGTACTAACTATCATATTCATTTTTTTTTCGTTGATCAAGGCATCAGAATACCATGAAAATCGCCAAAAATCACGATGGATCCTGGATCTAGGGATCAATGGGATGTTGGGCTATCTTAACGGCGTTATCATGTTTTGATCAACAGAAAAAGGTTTTTAAAATTTAGATCGCTTGGGATCCTGGCACATGTCTGGTACATGTCTCAGGATCCCAAGCGTATAATGGTCAGGATCTTCGGTCAGGATCTTCGCCGTTCTTGGTCGAAAACAGTGCAAACCATCACAATTTTTTTTGCAAAGCAAACATTTGAAGAGTACCATGATTTACTAAATATATTGAATTGTACTTCAGACAATATAAAAATGTTGATTATGTATGTATTTGATAGCATATGCCTGCTGATCATACCGATTAATCTTTTCAATTATGGCACACCGTCTTTAGGCGGGCCACCACAACGGGCCGACAGAGTGACTGATATTAATAACCTTGTGCCCAGCAAAACATCGTTGAGAACCGGTAAAACATAACGGGCACGGTAGGTCCTCAGACCGATGTTGATAGTCTGAATGACTCGTATATCTCTATTATTCTCGATCATCGGCTCGCTCTGCAGTCACGAATGAACATTTAGCAGTACTGCAGAGTAATAGCTCAGATCAGCAGCTTGCCGTTCACGAGAGCGTTGATGATGTGCCGCGCAGCACAAAACGCCTAATGGCAGGCGATGCTGTGCAGCGCAGCACAAAACGCCTAATGGCAGGCGATGCTGTGCCGCGCAGCACAAAACACCTGATCACAAGTGATGCTGTGCCGCGTAGCGCCAAACGCCTGATCGCAGGCGATGCTGTACCGCGCAGCACATGCCTGATCGCAGGTGATGCTGTGCCGCGCAGCGCAAAGCGCCTGATCGCAGGCGATGCTGTGCCGCGCAGCACAAAGTGCCTGATCACAGGCGATACTATGCCGCTTATGACAAAATGTTTGATCGCAGGTGATACTGTGCCGAGCAGCACAAAGCGCCTGATGATAGACATTGCACTTACAATTAAAACAATCGCAGTTGATAATACAAATGTACGAATCGTTATGAGCAAGTGTAGCGAAGTAGTCGTGAGTCGTATTCGTGGTTATAAACGTCCGGCTTATGCTGTTTCTGAGTGCACTAAATTGAACGAGAAATCATAAGATGGTTATAGCTAAGTGATTAGCAAGCACTAGATAAACTGGGATATCCTCACGAGCCAACTATCAGGCCTTGGTCGGAGCAATTGTGCAACTTGTCCAATGGACAAGTTTTACGTTGTGTTTTTTTTTGGCTTATTGTTACAAAAAAAAAAATTGATATACAAAACATAAAACGTTTTCTGAAACATGTGTAGATTTTAAAAGAAATAATTAACAAACTTTGCAAAAATCCGTTGTTTAAATAAGCTCTTGAATCTTGATCGTAACGTGACAGCTGATGTTTGGCCAAATTTGGGGATGGGTGATCAGCAGCACCCGTCCTGTAGCCTTCCTCATAAAGCTATTTTAACAACGGTTTTAGGTTGTAGATTGTATATATTCGATTTTCCAACTGTATTGCTATGAGGGATAGCGCGTCCTATAGTCGTTGTACGTTGGCGGTAGGCTGCGTGGGCCGGCCGTGGTAGACCGTATCCCGTACACCAACTCTAGGACACGCGTATCACTCATTAAATACAGTTGAAAAATCGAATCTACAAACTACAATCTACAATCATTGTAAAAATAGTTCATGAGAAAGGCTAGTGATCTCACGCTTTATCGCCATATGATATTAAGCGTGCATAATAAACATTCAGTTGAATGTTTATTATGCATCTTCATCTTCTATTTCATTCGTCACAGCGCAGATGTCGTCTAAAGGTGGCTGTTCACTGCACTTAAAGGGATATTGCCACCTGAAAAATATTTCTAAATAGTGGCTTAATTGATTTTTTGTAATTTTTAATCGTATTTACACATGGTCCTGCATCACCTAAAGCAGTGGATTGAAAAACCATTTTTTATTTATTTCCAATTCCA
>JARBER010157506.1:0-10578 GCA_030265075.1 Balanus glandula
AAAGGTAGAGAGGTTAAATTGGCACCAATGTGTTCGTCCAACGTTATCAGCGGAATACGTTTTTGCAACAAAAACATAATTGTTTTTTACTTTTGTGACATGTGGAGCCTAAACTATTGACCTAAGGTCAAATTTGAGGACATTCAAAGATTGTTAATTTCAATAGCTCGATTTCTTCTAGCTATAGCTTCCGAGCTATATGGGAATTACTGGACCGATTTCATAAAACTTGAAAATTTGACCTTTGATGACCTCTGCTGACCTCAATTTCGACCTGAGCAATTTTTTTCCTCGATATAGTTTCGAATCAAATCTTTCCGAGTCTTTCCAACGATGTACTTGGTTTTAGCCTATGTGCTATAGAGACTGATTTAAAAGGAGGGGTGTTCATACACCCCTCCCCCCGCCGGCACGTGAGAAATGGCGCAGGTTAACTAACAAAGCGAAAATGATGGCGGGATTAAAGTAATCAACTGACTGCGCCCAGAAGCATCACATCTGCAAAAGCCCAAGTAATTAGGTAAGCTGCCCACAAAGGTGTGATTTATGTCGCTAAATATACTTCATTAACCGTCTCATGCATCAAAGAAGTGGCGAGCGTGGCGGAAATTAGAACTCCACTTATAGAAGATTCGCTATTCTGGAACACCAACTGGTGCCCGGCGTTCACGACACGTGTCAGCTGCGCCCGGCCGAATATAGCTGATTGTTTGTGGCGCCAGCAGCCCGCTCGCCGATACCCCTAAATCGCGGCTGTTAAAATAATGACGCCCTGATTGAACAGCTGCCGAGCGGGGGGCGGGGAGGGGGGGGGGCGGCGGCTTCGCTCGCCAGGCAGCACCAATCAGGCTCAGTTAGTCGGAAGCAGGGGAGGCAGGGAGGGTGGGGGTGAAGAGACCATGGCGTGGAGAGGGGCAGATCCGGGAGATCCACAGTTGGCCGCTGACATACAGCAGATCGCTGGAATTGGGGTGAAAATTGGAAGGCAGCTGTGGAAGATGTAATCACGATAACAAAGCCATGGCTTAGCCGTCCTATGCCTGCGGCTTATTGCAAGCAACGCTTTGTTATTCCCTGCAAATGTCAGGGCACATGCACTGCCGCTTGCATGTGCAAGGTGTGTTTTAAGGCTGCGGTGTAACCTAATATTTTATTTGAAAATGATTTATAACATTGTTATGCTTGAGTGCCGGATACCTGGAAAACTGACTCATGTGGAAATCTACAAGGTCACAATAACCTAGACGACAACGAATCCAAGAATGTTACCAGACCATTATTATGCAGAATAATAATATATTAGCTATTTTACCGCACATATATGGTGAGCGACCTAACGATAAACATGTCTTCGTGAGAAGAAGATTTGTCATGAAATCTTTGCTATTCACGGCTGGTGCAGTACTCATAGAGTAAGCCATCATAATAATAATGTCATCCTAATCCAATGATAAATGAACATATACATTAAATAAATAACAATGTTTATTTCGTAATTGAAAAATATGTGCATTGCAATGACTGCTGAGTCAGCTCAGATCACTCTGATGGTGATCTGCATTTTGACAAAACCGGAAATTTCTTCCATCTGAAGGTTGACAGAACACAAAGCGTGCTGCCGATGTGTTCTTGGAACAGTAGGTGTCAAGGTAAGGAAGGACCTAGAACAACATGGTATGGTAATCACCTGGAAGAGTAGGTATGTTCTGTCTATGGCATGTAACAGTCCTGGTAATGAACATGACAGCATGGCCTGGAAATAGCCAGCACCAGTATATCCTAGTAATGACCTGGAACAATCCTGTCTGTCTGACTAGGGACACGGGAGCTTCAGTTCGTAATGGCCTCGTGACTATTCATCTAGGTTCTCGTGACATTCCACCACAGTCTCCTTGTCTTTGACCATTTATAACACGCATATTATTATTGTTCGCCGCTAATAAGAGCCTGTGTTGCCATAGAGGCGAAATAGCGCAGGCGGACCATGGTTCCATCCATAGTTCGTATTGATGGTACTTGCAGGGCGGTTATAAGTATTGGAAAACAATTTTTCGATCCGGAGCAAGGTCCAAGAGATTACATTTGAACTTTTATCAAAAGCAGTTTTAATTAGAATAAAGCTCTGTTTCTCCAGTGAATAAACTAAATGCACCTACTTTGTCATATTTTGATCTTCCGAAACTGGATGTAAAATGACATTATAATAAAAGCAATCCATACCCGGCTAACAGCACGGTAAGATGCAGTTTATTCTCGGCTGTTCAACCCGTGACGCAGTACGGTAAAACTTACTCTCGTTTGTCCGGCCCGTGACGCAGTACGGTAAAACTTACTCTCGTTTGTCCGGCCCCACCCGGTGACGTAGCAGCGTTTGCCTTTGAAGGCGGAGTCGTGGTTATGCTTGGGCATGCACACGGCGTTGACGTTTATCTGCTTCTTCGCCGGTGTCCGCAGCCGCAGAAGGGCAATGTCGCTAACCTGCAATGAAGAGCATTATACGAGGGCTTCAGAAGTTGTCAACAGTTGAATGAACATCATTGTTCATCACTGGCTAATGGTTTTCACTGTTACTCATGGTACTGGTTACATAATGTCATATTGTCCCCGCTATTCCCAGCTATATATTTAACAAATAAAAAAAACGGAAAACTTGCAGTCTCGTCCCCCACTGATACTATTTCTGTTGTATTGCACTGGTAGTTAACCCTAATAGTGGCAGGCTCCTGGTTACCCTGGCTATAAGTGGCAAGGGGAAGTCGAAAACAGCCCCCTTGATATCTCGTGATCTACTTGACCGATTTTGACAAATCGAACGGCAATCCTCTTTTTTGATCTACATCCTCTTAGTATGATCTACTTTTCTAAAAATCTCCTTGATCTTGAGTAAAACCAACTTTTTTAGAGGTATTCTTTATCAACTACAGTTTTCATGTTTATAATCGATTTAAACGTAACTGATATAGATCAATTACTATTGAATACAAAATTGTTATATTGCGGCTATTTCTGAAGATCAAAAATCATAGGTGGTTCCAGGTCACTGAATTCGCACAACCCTCACCAGAGTGGCGTTGTCAAACTGCGGATGGATGATGATGTCAGCAACGTCGATCTCCTCGTGTCCGACGGGCTCCGACGTGGAGCTGACGTCATACTCGCCCAGCCGCACCTTCAGCACCGTGTGTAGCCGCTCACCCAGACCGGCACTGGCGGGTACACGGGGAGGGAGGGGGTGAGAGGCACATGTCTTTTCCAGTACTGCGCTGGCCGCTGAGAGTGGTGATGATCATTTATAACTTGTTAGTGGCGAATAAAACTATTAAACACTCCAGTGCTATAAACGGCCACTGATATGGGACATGAGTGCTTGTACGGAGTTATATAAGGAAAAATATATATTTTTTGAACAATCAACATCAGATAATCCCATCATATTGTTTGAGTGGATATTCTGAAGAAAAAAAAACAATGAGGTTATCCAGCGGATGACACATTTTTGAAGGGACTGCGTTTTTCGAATTTTTTACATCTTTCCATGCTATTGATACCCATTAAGACATTAAGTGTTTTAATTGATGCACTGGTCAGTACTCACTAGTCGTCGACACAATGGGCCGCTGTGATCAGCCAGCTCTCGTCGAGAAGTGACGCTCCGCACACGTACAGGTCTTCCTCCTTCTCCAGAATGGCAGACTGAACACACGAACATCAGTCAGGCCAGTTATGTCAGTACGGCAGCGTTTGCTCATTTTGTGTCTGTTCTGAGTGTTGCAATGCATGTCAGTTGCTATTCCAATATTACGCCAGTATCACACAGCCGAAAATGTAGCACGGCAAGAGCTATGCATATATACTCTCTAAAGCAGTCACCATGGATACCCAGTACAACGGCACAGTCTACCCTTGCAGGCAGTTCGCCTCTGCCATCTAGCGACGGTTTTGCAAAGCTCTCTCTCCGCCGCGGGGTGGCAGCACTCACATGCCAGGGCCACTCCGCCATCTCGGCGACCCCCTCCTTGTTGCTGTCGTGTCCCTTGGTGCCACACGTCTTCCTTCTCCGCGCAGGCGGCAGGATGGTCAGCAGGCGCAGCGGCTTCACGTGGTGACGCGAAGTCCGAGGCATGAAGCAGCAGAACTTGTTCGACATCGGACATAGACCCCGTGGCGAGCCTTTGCTGCGGAGAGCAGAAGTCGGCGATATAAAAGGGTCGCTTGAGTACGGAGAAAGTGTTATCGTGAAGGGGTTCGGAAAAGGAGTTGAGAAAAGGGATGACATGCGCGATTCGTGGTAGTGAGAGTTTATCTAGGCAGCAATGCAGCCATCGTGATAACATATTCACATGCTTTCGGTAGCAAAGCATACCTATTTTAACGCTTTTGACCAGCCAAATATGGCCACTGGTCAATACTCAATACCACGTCTGTCAATCTAGACCGAGCACATTTTTAGGTCTGCTAAATGTTATCATTCTGTCATTCTAAATGGTAACAAATGCAAAGGCATCGGAGAAAATATATAGATTACAAACTGGACCAAGGATGTTTCTCACTTCATTGCAGTTTATACAATATATTGGTTTATATTTATTTAATATTTTTGTGGAATCATGGGCTGATTTTCTAAATCATGCAAGGTGATCTCATGAAAATACCGGGGACTATAACTCGGCAGCGGTAATTATAATTGATATGAAACGTGTGCAACGCGATTTTAGCCCACGATAGCTCCTAAAGAACGGACTTTTATAAAAATCGAAGATGTGAGGTGTTACCCCTTGTCAATCTTGCCTGGAACGCCTCAGGGTAAGGGCACTTCTAGAGTGAATATGAGTTATAGCGTTCACTTCGGGGTATTTTCTCCTGGGTAAGAGTAGAATCCGATTTCGAATACGTGCAAACTGCACAGGAATCCGATACCAGGAACAAAGTCATACCTAATAAGCTGGCAGAGGCATAAGTGTGTGATGTGGCCGAACATAGCGACTAGCCAGACTATGGTTCGCTAGTCAACAATCATAGAGTCAGCGAAAGGTATGTTCTTCTAACCACCAGTAAATTCCAACGGCACATTCTGCAGTGAAGATTGAACTAAGCAGCTTAGCGGTTTCTCTACCGAAGCCTGCCCACTGCCATATTGATTGATTGGCGACTCAGTGGACCGTAATCACTGGCCATCGATTGGCATCGAGGGACAGGAAATTGCCAAAGTTTTACAGCATATCGAAGGTAATTTGGCTCGGATGGAAAGGCCGTCATCGTTCCCTTCACAGACACATCAATTAAATAGCTCTTCCGATAAAGCCATAACTAAACTGTCTCCGAAGCTTTTCACGAAGGTAGTTAAATATTAGACAAATATAAACATATTTAAGGTAATCAGTCGTTATAACCCATGGCATAGAAACATTACTGAAATTAAAACTGCTTGATATGCCTCCATATAACCGTATTAATAGCAGTACTCTTAAGCTAGAATACATCCCTACTACGAGTTAATTGATACAAAGAAGATACATAGCAAAAAGGTAGCTTTTATCACACGTGGAGATACTGAGCAGGTTCACTTCCATTTCAGTACCGTATCTTGTCAGGATTCGTCAAGGAGTGATTCATCAAAGAGCATGTGATAACGCCATTAGTATTGGACCCATAAAACTTCAAACTAAAATACATACTCATTAATACTATACCACTTGATCGGAGACTTTATAGCACAAAACACTTTAACACGCTATCTGAAACCAGTGATGTGTTTCTTGACCTCCGCCAAAGTGGCCCGGATGCATATTCCATGAGAATCGACCTCTTTCCCGGGCAGCTCTCAGCCGAGCTAAGGCGCCACTTACTTGAGGATGCACTGCCAGTACTCCATACAGTCACAGAGGTCATTGTCCTCGGGCGCCGCCGCTCCTAGACGCTCTGACGTCACGAGCGAGGCGAGGGAGTAGGCGGCCAGCAGCAGTAGCAGGAGCCATGGCCTGCGGGCACAGAGGGAGGAGCAGCGGGAGGTCAGCCATGGCCTGCGGGCACAGAGGGAGGAGCAGCGGGAGGTCGGTCAGCAGCAGCCATGGCCTGCGGGCACAGAGGGAGGAACAGCGGGAGGTCGGTGGCCTGGTCAGTGGCCATGGCCTGCGGGCACAGAGGGAGGAGCAGCGGCAGGTCAGGAATGGCCTGGTCAGGAGCCATGGCCTGCGGGCACAGAGGGAGGAACAGCGGGAGGTCAGTGGCCTGGTCAGGAGCCATGGCCTGCGGGCACAGAGGGAGGAACAGCGGGAGGTCAGTGGCCTGGTCAGTGGCCATGGCCTGCGGGCACAGAGGGAGGAACAGGTCAGTCGGGTGCAGTTCAAACAGCGCCGGCGGCGGCTCTCACCGGAGCTGAGGTCTGCTTACTGAGCTGCCAAACAGCCCAGTCAGGCGTGTTGAACAAGGCGAGGTTTGATAGGAGACACTAGAGCCGCCTGACTGCTAGGGGCTCCAATTATGTGAAGATAATGATTAACATGTGTACGCATGGGAAGGGATGGCTTAAATTGGAAAACTATAAGGAATTTTAAACTAAAACTGTATGATCTTATGAGTCCGCAGTTATTTTTAATTGCTTTGTTTTCTTATTGTAACTGATGCATGACAGATGCATGTATTGACGATAGCACAACTAAACAATTATGTAAATGCAAATTTTCCGATACCAAGTATTCTGATCACTGCACATATGCAAAGGGGAAAACATGCTCAGACGCCAAGGTTCAAACGTCTGTGTTTTTTTTCTTTCCTTCAATCTTTGAAGTTATCAAAGTACTTTGTAACACAATACTTGCATTTACATAATTGTGTAGTCTTTTTCGTCAATATTGCCTTTTTATGTCACTTCTGTATAATTTGTATCTTTGTACGATAAAATGTGTGATAAGTTGATGTGTTTGTCATACCTTTTTCGTTATAATTACTGTTACCAGTAAACTAATCATACGACATATATGTCAAATCTTATAAAAGCTAGGACATAGCGCAAAGGATTATCAAACGGATGCAACATATTTTTTTCGGACTGCTCTAAACCCCATAGCTTAGCGCGCTGGAATGAAAAATGTTATAAGTACATAGCCCATAACAACCGTTTTTTGCACAGCTGGTTGGCACACGAGAACGTGTCAGATGCAATTGATTACATTGCTTCAAAATTTTACCGAATCAAGTATATATATATATATATATATACCATAGATAACAGTAGACTACTGTTATCTAGGTCTACTGTTATCTATGTATATACATATATGACCATTTTTAGAACTTAAGGTAAAAAAACAAGGCTTTTGATCATTGTTTTCTTTGTATTCTTATACATACATCTGCATTTAAACCAATGTTCACCTTCAGTTAACCAAGTCGTATTGGAACTATACTTGGAATCCTCAGATCAACTCCATGGTGAAGTTATATATTATTCAGAGTCTAGAGGCTCAATTTTGCAGCAACATTGCAGTTATTTTCGTGCTGTACATAGATGGTAATGCACATTGCACATACACGGCACTGTAGTGCTCATTGTTCATTGTCTTCCAGAGCAGCCTTCGTGTCCGGTTCAATGAATCGTGCATGTTACAGGACACATGCGGCTTTCTATAGCGGATACTGGTGTGCCAATGGTGTACCGGTAGGAAACTAACCTCTGCTGACCACATGTGTGACGACCCCACACTGCGGTGAACAGGTTGCAAGTTTGACTGGTTCTGTACCACGTGATGCATCGGAAACTTGTTCCGTATATCGATGAGATCACCTCTATGCCAGTGTACCCGTTGGTTACTTCCGGTTGGTGAGCTGCCTGATCAGGCAACAATCCAGCGTTCGCTCGGGATCGTGTGTGGATTTCGCTGGTGAAGCCTCGGCTTAACGGACCGAATCCAAGGAGTGGCAGGCAGTAAATCATCTTCGACCACATGCTGGTGAAGACGGCTGGTATTTAGTGGTCGAGTCGTCGATGAGTTGTATTGGGACGCGCTTAATTTATTGGCATATGGGACTCTGACACTACACCACCTGGAGAGCCTGAAGTGCCCGCCGTGCAAATGTCCCGCCCACATTACCGAAAGGCTTCTGTTCCTAAATCGTATAACAATAAGAAACATGCTTGCACGTTTTTCAGCGCTCGAACATTTTCACTGGGGAGTCACTCGCTGATCTATTTGTCCGTCCATCCGTCCGTCCGGCCCGTGGAGCCTACACGGCTGAGCTGCCTTAGACGCTGGTGTCGGCTGACACTGTTCCATGTGACAAAACGGTACACAGATGATGGTGCCATGTTCAGGTCAATCGATGGCACGTGACATATGCCAAGTGCCAAAAATGGGCGCCTGCAAAAATAGACGAGCGGCCTCCAAAGGTCACATGTGGTGATACATTTTTGATACTCGCAGATCACGTGCGCGGTAATTGCCCGTTTGTCCGCTGGGTTCGCCGATCCCGAGGGGTTATACTCGACCCTTCATGAGGGAGGAGTAAGCCCCCAGTCATATGGTCGTCTACTTCCTGGGAATATTGAGCCTGATATTGAGCCTGATTGATACGTGGCACTTGTCAAATGCAAAAAGGACACGGTCCGATTTATATCCCAAGGCAATGCGTTCGAGCAGCGCCGGCGACTAGTTTATTCCTATTGTATTAGACATGGGCTGGTAGAGTCTTCAAGCCAGATTCAGGTCATTGGATGTACACCAGGTGGCTTGAGAAGTACGTAGAAGTATGCATGGTATGTTGCTTGTTTGATCAGAAAGATACGCGAAATAACGTTATTGGCTACAATCAGCATTGGACGAGGTGCAGACGATGCTGCATGTCAAAGACATGCAGCATTCGACCTATGTTCATGCATTCAACAATGCTGGAGTTAACCCGCGCAGTGCCGGTGCCTATTGCCATCTTAATCGAGCGGGGGACGTCTTATGTCTCTTCTTCCGCGTTCTAGGAATGGAATGTAGACTTAAACCAGAGACATCGTTGAAAAGATCGTCGGAAATATTTATGAAACTATTTGTTAATGTTTTTTTTTTGCTCAGGTCAAGACTGAAGTGACCAGAGGTCATTGAAGGTTAATTTTTTCAGTTTTAGGACAACACTCCAGAAATGTCAATATATATATATATATATCGGAAAATATGCTAGTCAGAAACAATCTAGAAAAACAATCGACAGTTATTGAAGGGTATCGTGAATGAGTTCTCGAGCTTGACCTCAGGTCAAAAGTGCAGGCTCCATGTATGTCATAAAAGTAGAAAATACTGTTTTTTTTTTGTAAAATTTGTTTTTCTAACAACTTCCAAAGTTATAATGATAGCGCAAACGTGTAAACACCATCGTTTGCCTCGTCAAGGCGCTTAAAAGATGTCCATTTTTTCCTTGTAAGATAAACTTGAAAATATGGCATCAGGTCAATCCCAAGTGATTATCCATGTGAATCACGTTGCATATTGGGAGACGCGTCTCGAAGACACAAACACATCGATACTAATTTAACTTGTAAGTTTGAAACTGATCGGATGGGGAGGGGGCAGCTCTGGCCTTGGCATGACCGCAACATTTTTTGGAAGCGAGTTCACGTGACCTAGGCTGGTGACCTGACCGGAGATGACCCGAGTCCAAAAAGTCAAAAATGTGCGCACTTGATGCCCCAGCAGCTATGCTAAAAACAGCGGCGCTGCGCGCCTTGTATTTTGTTTTGCTTGATTTCAAAAACCTGAAGGCGGTTCTCTTAAATCCTCCTGGTTCGGCACGGGTTCCGAAACACATTTCAGAACTTATAAGTTTTGTTTTTATATGCATTACTAAATTAATAAGCATCTCACGTTTATGACTAAGCTTGTACCTATATTACTACTTTTAAGTGTACAATTAATGAATGGTCTCAATCGACTTTCGCTGGCAGGCAAAACTTATTGCATAACTTGAGGTGTCAGTTTTGCACAACAATTGCAATTCACCGCGGAGTAAAAAAAATGATGTGACACGATTGCTAAATAAACAGGCATTATCGGATTAAAACTAGTTGGTTGCCACATCCTCTCCTGATAAAAAGTAAATGCAGAGCAGCTACGACGCTCACGTGGGTGAATCACACAACTTAAATCATATCTGCATACTGTGAACAGCCCCTAATTCTTAGCAATAATTTTTTAAGAAAAAAAACTGACATCTGACGAAGTTTTTGTGTGTATATTTTAGTCCCTGCGGTAGTTTGTCTTAACGTCGGGGTCTGAAAGGGTCTGACAGATCCATTGACAGCAACACGCTCTCGTTGACGCATTCACAAGTTATCACGATAAAAAGGGTCCGAAGGGGTCTGCTATTTACAGTAAGAAATACAACTGAACATAACCAGGTGTATCAAAAGCATTGCTTGGTAAACCTTCGATGACAAGCCTCCCATCTGGGGCAGCATTGCGAAGCGGCAGTTCGATCCAACACTAGTAACATCAGAGCCGGTCAGTCGGTAGTTTCGTTTGTCATTGTAGACAACAGTCTCTCGCATCCCATCTGCTGTGCAAAAGCTCGTCACTTTTACCGCACTGCATCCAGTCT
>JARBER010157517.1:0-10577 GCA_030265075.1 Balanus glandula
ATGTGTGTATGTGTGTATGTGTGTATGTATGTATGTATGTATGTATGTATGTATGTATGTATGTATGTATGTATCCATGTATGTATGTATGTATGTATGTATGTATGTATGTATGTATGTATGTATGTATGTATGTATGTATATATGTGAATACCAGGAAGGATCCTTGGTTCATGGAAAGATAACGCGGCAATAAATAAAATGACTAACAATAATACACGTTTTGTGTCATCAAGTATGCACAAATTTTAATTGAACATCATATGCCTAGACACAGTACTTTGAATTGAGCTAAATATAAAACACCTTATACAACGGTATAATGCAATGCGCTAAACTGTATTGTCTGAAATAGCCCTAGTAGGTATGCAAGACTACTTTAGGTGAAATGGTAGCATTTAACTAAGCATCTAAATAAGTGTTCTATTTAATCAAAAGTGAACGAAACAACTAAAGTAAAATAAGCCCTATTTCCCTTTGCTTTGCTTTCTGGCTAGCATAAACCGATTGACGTAACTTTTGTTCCCGGAAAATTGCCAGAGATAACTTTCCCACCCCTGATAATAGCCCTTCCGGCTAAAACAAGGTAATACAAAAATTAAAACGAAGAGAGACGAGGGAAAAGAATGTATGTGTACCAGGATATAAGGAATAAGTCTCATTCTCCATATGAATTACAGCTGAAATTATTTTTACCATTTCCTGCTGCGTGCTCGATAATCTCACGCAACAACTCTCTCGTTACCTACGAAGCCTATACTGCAAGCACGTCCATTACATACACAATACACATGGCAAATATGATAGCATGCTTGGCATAATGGTCATTACGTGTGTTGCAGTGTCATTTGATCATGGTGTCTGGCTTAGGGTTTTGATTCACTAAGCGCATATGCTGCGGAAGCCACCCTGGATCATTATGGTGAACCCAGTACATCTGAATTTGGCTCAGGGTTACGTAATATGACAATTTGCTCAACGAGAAGTGTTTCACCGACACAATCCTTGCTTTATCAGCTTCATCTGAAAGATATAATTCTTTGTAGATGTAAATAAGATACAAAATACGTGCAATATTTTAATGAGGCTCGAAGGCACCTGAGAGTAAGCAGTGAAATGTAATGTCATCCACAGATTGCCTTCGCCGGCAGATCCGCTGCCTATTAATGCTTCTGAGCCGGGAGCCCACGCCCAGTTGCTGGCGTGTTGCGTGACATCCGGCTCATTGTTCAGAAGGGTCATGCTATACCTGGAAACGGTCGGCCCGTTTTCACGGAATCGTGCCGTCCTGGGCATAAAACCAATAAGCCGTTCAAGGAATGATAAATGTATCATTTGTTAAACGTCTACTGATACAACGGTGATATACATTTATTTAACGTGTAAAGGCTGAAACACAGCACCTCTCGCGTTCAAATCGCGTCTCGCGGCTCCCATTGAAATACATGTAACTTTTTCCGCGAGTAAATCGCTCTGAAATCGCGACCGGTCCCGCTCCAGAATCGCGTCGGAATCGCGTCGGAATCGCGCCGAACTCGTGGGTCTCTCGTCGAGGCCGCGATATGCCAGCGGAAGAGTAGACTATGTTTCAACTTTTCGGCACCATACCTGCGATTCAGCCGCGAGATGGCATCAGCTGGCGTCAGTCTTGAGCTTGCAGCCAAAAAACATTATATTAAAACGTTGGCGAATTTTGTTTTGAGGTTGTCTACAAAAACAACGAGTAACTGACGATAGATTGGATAGGATCAGCACGAAACAGCCGACAAAACTTCATTATTTCGATTCTCTCGACGCTGCTTGACTCCCGAGTGGCATAAATGTTTCTTTTGTTTGTTGTGATGCTTGTAGTTCGTAACCATGGTTACCAGGAGTATCGAATATTCCTATCATGCAAACAAATTAGATTCATTATCAACAAAAGGCAGTTAACTATATATTTTGTTATTGCAAAAAAATCAAATATTGCATACGCTTTGTGAAATAATTAAAATCACTTTTTTATATCTTAATTGCATTTGTATCATTCCTGTTGATGCGACGCGATTCCAGAGCGAGACGCGATATACAAGCGAGACGCGATTCACACGCGAGACGCTATTTGTTTGAAACCTGGCCCATGAGGCGAGACGCGATATCAACGCGAGACGCGATTTCCACGCGAGAGCTGTGTTTCAGCCTTAAGGGGGCGAAAGGCACGGGGGGTTCCATCAACCCCCCCCCCCCTTCCCTGTCACGTAGGTGAATAAGGCCTACACTGGTGAGGGTTAAGTCAACATGTGTACGGCATCTACGACATTCACAGCACTGCCCTCAATGCCACGGGCCACGCACTAGCATAGATCACACTATAGTAGTTCGGGGCAAGTTCTGCTAGATGACTTTGTGCTGAACGTGTTGCTCAGCTTATCCTGCATTACGTTTTTGTTCATTTGTATTTTGTCTGAATTCCATTGCCTGCACAACTCACTTTGCGAATGACGCAATACAAAATCTCGTCATTTCAACCTGTTTTCGGACATCACATACCATTAGTAGTGTGTGTCGTCGATGAAAGTTTTCCAAACCGCGATACTAACGGCGAAGCGCTAAAACGGTGCACGAGGCTCTTTGCGGCGTGCCGTAATTGCCGTATATCCCGTACTTGGTACTTGATTATAGGTTGGGGCCTGTGGTGAGATTCGGCTCTGGATGCTCATGTTATAAAGTAATATGTATAAGTAAATGTATAAAGTAAAACTGCGCTTTACAATATCGCAAGCGCAAAACAGCCCCAGATATTACTGAACCCGCTTTTCCCGGAGATTAGCGGTATAATCATATAGTAGCAGTTTTTACAATGATTTTTTTCTTTGCTAAGAATAACAATACGGAACATAAGATTACGGAGATTTTAGTATACAGGTTTTATAATAGCATACTATATACTCAAATAAATAAAGAACTGTTTTAGCCGACGGTATCACTATTTAACAGTTATGGAAACATACAGCTCACAACAATTTTATGACTCAAAATTGGCCGCTTTTAACCCGCGCTTGACCGGGGCCTCAGCTGAACACCATTGACCGGGGGCAGCGAGAAGCGCAATGCGGCAATCAAAAGGTCTCCACGAGACACATTTAGGATGCACTTAATTTGTTAAGTTGAGGTCACGTGTCAGGTCAAGGTCAGGTCAAAGATTAAAATTGAGACTTTTACGTTTATTGTCTATGCTTTACATTCAGAGGCTTGTATTGCGACCATAATCCCTCTAAGTGTTCCTAATGGTATCTGCAGCATCATGTATGAAAAAACAGTATTTTTGGCAGAGGCTAAGGTCACGTTCAGGTCAAGGTCGGGTCACATGAGGTCAAATAAAAAAATGGTTAATTTTAATTGTAAGTATATTTGTCTTAATAAGTTTAATCTCAGAAACACGATTGTGCCATTTGTTTTTCTGTATCTGTTAAACAAATCCCCTAAAACGCATTTTCAAAATATGACGTCACTATTTACCGTACGTATAGGGAGCAATAAGTCAGTAAAAACAAAAATATCGCTTTGAATTTTGTTATGGACATTGCTCGTATGTAGTTACATGATATATATATTCTGTTTTTTTAATGCCTTTTAAAATGTTGGTTTTGTGGAAAATATTAAAAAAATCAAACTTTTGAAATTTTGGGGGTCAAAAACCAACATTTTCAAAAACCGAGTTAGTAATTTTGTAGCCATTGCAATTTGATGTTTTTTTATTGCATTTTGTAAGTGTTTTTTTTGCACCCTGTTAGCAGTTACTGGTTTTATCGTAAAATCCGTGTGTAGTGACGTCACTAAAACCCAAATTTCTCAAAATTTCTCGGAAAATTTTGTTTTGTTATATAAGATGTCAAATTAATGTAGGATGAGGTACCCAAATTGTAAACTCGATAGCCGATTGTGCTCTGAGTTATGTTGAATATTCGTCAGGGGGTAATATTTGCCCCCTCCCCGGTCAAGCGCGGGTTAAAGAACAAATACGATTATATATTGTGGTGCTGACCGTCAGGTGTCGCCGTCTGGCGGGCCGCCTCATAGGGCGATGACCTCAGCGGCGGCCCAAGGACAAGGGGGGACATGCGGCGGCCGGGACTATCCGGTGCGGCCGGGCTATGCGGCTTGGCTTGTCCATGTGCGTGCGACACGTGGGTCGGATCGGCGGCGAACGGCAGAATAATCATTTCGTCGCGATTGTGGTGACTCCCATGCTACGATCGCCACGTAATGTTTTTAAAGCTAAAATGTAAGTAAATAGATTCAATCCTTATCTCGCTTATTACCACCAAAATGTAGAGACGGTGCAAGCAGGGCAATAGAGTAGGCATTGGGGGCGCCAAATTTTTTGCCAAATATCACTAGATCTGGAGAATATGGCAGCAACATTTGTGTACTTTTCACCAGCCGGGCTGAGGCGACCTGCTAAAACGAAAAACGACGGGTGCTCGCTACCATACTTTGGTTAATAACTCGAAAACGAACCACACGGCGTACACTTTTGAGCCCGGAAATCGAAAGACAATGTTCAGGCTTCATTTATAGCTATGTGTTATTGTTGTATCTGTTGCGTTGCAGGTAAACAAAGCCGTGGGCCCGAAAAACGTTTGTTTTAACAATAAGCCGAATGGGCGGCTCGGAAATGTACGCCGTGCTACCATATGAACTTTGGACCACCCCGGGTCAAGTTTCTTCAGTCATGTCAAATATTTTCACATAGGGTTATACCATATAATCGTTAACGACAAAATCATCCGTGTATACATTTTCATAATCAGTGAAGTGAAACGGGAGTTATACATGAAGTACGGCCAGGGGGCTTTTGTGGTCTGTTAGGGGCCCATCTGACCTGTAGTACAGGAGCCTTTTGAACGTCCATTGGGCTCTCTGGTCTTTCAGAAAGAGCAGCAGCAGAATCTAAAGGCCTCTGAAATGTTCTAAGCTCTCTCTCTATATAGATATAAACGAGCTTCGCGCGGTCTCGTCGGCTCTCTGCATTCAAGCATGCAGAACACGGATTGTGGCCCATCTGTACACGTTCGTTTGTTCTACGTTCGTTTGACTACATTCGTACTACGTTCGTTCGAACGCTTCGCGTTCTTACTCACTCCATATCAACTATACGTTCGTTTGAACGCTTCTCGCTCTCACTCATCCATCTGAAATAAATTGGATATATCCATGTAAATCAGTCATACTACTAATACATGGTTTTTGACCGGAAGTTGTTTCCCACCATAACATCCACTACGCCGCCGTTTTTATGAATTCAGCACCCTTTTCCCGGATGTTTACAATATAACCATTGTAGAAGCCATATTGTCACCAGCCTATGAATGCTGGAGGCAGAGCAATATAACACCGGGTGCTCCATTTTGTTTCTATTTGCTGAAAATAGACCACAAAAACTGTAAAAAAATATAATAATAACTAAACTAAACATATATTTTACTAAATATATATTTATCCTATAACTAAACTAAATATATATTTTGCCAGTAACTTTGAATAAAAACTCGAGAGCCATTGCTTGGGCTTGAAACTTCGATCCCGAAAATCGAAAAAATACAACTCTATTTCTTTAACTCAACTTTTATTTGCTTCTTTGGAAGAAAGTTTCGGTAACTTATCTAGAAAACAGTTTATTTGACACGGAGGCTAGGAGAGAATATCACGCCGTCTCCCAAACAACCATCATCCCCTTTGGACACCCGGATGAAAGTATCGAATGATATAGGAGTGGGCTTTTTGGCATTCATAGCAAAAACAATATTTGAGTTCGGAGTTTTCAGAATGAACGAGAGCTGCTCCTTCTAGCTTTGATTTCAATACACCCGTCATCTAACTTACCTTACCAAGTCGTCAGCAGATTATGTAACACCAGGCCTAATGAAAAAGATCAAGTATGTATTTGATATAGCGTGTATCAATATTTTAACACCTGCACCGCGCCTAATCGCCGAACGGTAAAATGTAATATGATAGCCTGGAGAAAACGAACTGAACGCGGTATCGCCGCCCGCGGAATTCGAACCCGGGAGCTTAGGCATGAATGAGCTGACTTCCCATAGGCTTCAATGTTACGTGCTGCTATAAGGCGATTAGTTGAGAGCGCAGTGAACGGACGGGTAGCAGGGCTGCAGAGCGTTGCCGTGGGCACCAGCGCCTTATTCCGTACAGGCCGAAGCTTTCCTTACATTTGTAGCCTCAGTAAACCAATGCCTTCATATTCAAGCCAAATACTGTATAAATGATGCGGTCTTTATTGCCGTCTTCAGTCGATGACTTCAACACATACACAACATACTCAATGGGCATGATTTGAAACAATGTCTTACGATGGTTTGAAAAAGATGGTATGGAAAGCCTTGGGGCTTGAGGCCTTCAATGTAAGATATACATATCACCATGAAGCAAATGAAAGAATATCACAAGGACATCTGGCATAGTAATATAGTTATTGCAACACTGACACTACACACCTGCAACGGCATGAAGACACTACCGTTTGAAGACAGTTGACATGTTGCGCACTTGTTCAGTGTAGCTAAGAGCACACACAGACACACGTATACACAAATGTAGACAACGAGAGTCCAATCTTTGAAAACTGGATGGACAAGCGACTTCAAGCGTCGGGCAAACATCAGGTAGAAGACGTTAAACAACAGAAAACGGGAGTTCCTTGGCAGTTGGTGCCACAGCCACAAATAATGCAAAACAAACGCGTCATTCTCCGCCATATCCAGCTGTTATTCTATTCGTAGGAGTATCCGAACTTGCCCGCCGGTCCATCGGCCTGCATCAGGGTGATGCCATCGAAGCTGATGGTGCGCATGTTTCCATGGCTGGCGCTGTAGGTCGTCTGGCTCACGGGGACGCTGTAACCTGCAGCCGGCGCCTGCACGGAAGCAGTGATGATGTCATTATCAGGAGCAGCAGCAGCAGCGGCGGCAGCAGCGTCGTAGGCAGCCTTGAAGGCAGCCTTGGCGGCCTTGACCTCAGCGGTGTCCTCGACAAGTCCAGAAGCACCAAGAGGCGCACCGGGGCCAGAGTATTTGACCTGCACGGGAGCTGGGGCTATGTAAGAAGTTAGAGGAGCCTGAGCGCTGTAGGTCGCAGTGTTGACAGCCACAACGGGTGCATACCCAGTGCTGCTATCATCATCCGAAGCAGATGCAGCAACGGCGGCAGCAGCGTCGTAGGCAGCCTTGAAGGCAGCCTTGGCGGCCTTGACCTCAGCAGTGTCCACGACATGGCCAGAAGCATCCAGCGGCGCAGGGGGGCCAGCGTACTTGATCTCTACGGGAGCCGGGGCCTGGTAGTAAACCTGAGAAGCCGGAGCGCTGTAGGTCGCAGTGTACACGGGCACGACGGGGGCAGGCCCAGTGATGATGTTGACATCAGGAGCAGCCGCAGCAGCAGCGGCGGCAGATTCGAAAGCACTCTTGAACGACGCCTTGGCGGAGGCCACGGCTGCGGTGTCTTGCACGGCAACAGGCAGATGTGCGCCACTGGCAACGAAGCCAGTCTCGGCACCAGCCCTGTACTCCACACGCCTCCTCTGAGCGTCATCCCCGACAAACTCAAAGTTGCCGTTGACGTTGTTGGCGGTGTCGGCGGACTCGTAGCGGGAGCTGTCGCTTGTGGTGTAGGAGAACTCGTACGAGCCGTCATCGCTGGACGAGGAGCGGTAGTCAACGATTTCGGCCGGCTTGGAGACGGCACCATAAGAAGTGCTCACCGCCACAGGGGCGAGCGCCGGTCCGGAAGCGGTGATGATGTTGACGTCGGGAGCAGCGGCAGCAGCAGCGGCAGCAGCGTCATAGTTAGCCTTGAAGGTAGCCTTGGCGGCCTTGACCTCAGCAGTGTCCACAACATGACCAGAAGCATCAAGCGTCGCAAACGGACCAGAGTACTTGATCTCCACGGGAGCCGGGGCCTGGTAGTAAGCATGAGTAGCCGGAGCGCTGTAGGTCTCAGTGTTGACGGGCACAACGGGGGCATAACCAGTGATGATATCATCAGCTGGATCAGCAGCAGCAGCGGCAGCAGCAATGTCGTAGGCAGTCTGGAAGGTAGCCTTGGCAACCTTGACCTCAGCAGTGTCATCGACACTGCCAGAAGCATCCAGCGGAGCACCGGGGCCAGAATAATTGATATCTACGGGAGCCGGGGCCTGGTAGTAAACCTGAGCAGCCGGGGCGCTGTAAGTCGCAGTGTTGACGGCCACATCGGGAGCATACCCAGTGATGATGTTGACATTAGGGGTAGCGGCAGCAGCGGCGGCAGCAGCGTCGTAGGCAGTCTGGAAGGTAGCCTTGGCGGTCTTGACCTCAGCAGTGTCATCAACACGGCCAGAAGCATCCAGCGGTGCTCTGGGTCCAGAATACTGAATCTGTACGGGAGCCGGGGCCTGGTAGTAAGCCTGAGTAGCCGGAGCGCTGTAGGTCGCAGTGTTGACGGGCACAACGGGGGCATATCCAGTGATGATATCATCATCTGGAGCGGCCGCAGAAGCGGCGGCAGCAGCATCGTAGGCAGTCTGGAAGGAAGCCTTGGCGGCCTTGACCTCAGCAGTGTCGTCTACCTGCTCGGGGTGTGTGGCCAGCTCCTCGAGGGTGGCGTAACGAACAGGTGCCTTGTACGCGTAGTCCTTGGTGGCAGTTGCATCGGGCTTCTGGAGTGCGGTCACCACGAAGCCGCCGACTCCGGCCGTGTACTCGACCTTGCCGCCATCGGCACCGAACTGGCCGCGCACCTCGTTAGCCTGGTCGCCCTGCTGGCTCTGGTAGAGGCCTTCAGCAGTGTCGAAGCCGTAGTGGTAGGAGCCGTCGTTCTGCTGCGTATAGTACTGGGCCCGGCGGCCCTGATTCACCGCCGGGAGATCCCAGCACTGGCAGCCAGCGACAAGCAGTCCCAATACCACCTGGAAACGTAGGTCGGCTGGTTAATATGCATTTTAGTTGAAGTATCTTTTGATGGAATTGGACATAAAATCCAGCAAAATTTTAAGCTTATAATTACAATAACTAGGTAAAATGAAGTTCGAGGGAAAGACAAACAAAAGAGGAGTATCTCACGAATTGATATACAATTGGCGACTTTAATTAGATAGGTTTGGTATATGAATTCAAATCTCTTCGAAGCACGTTCTTATTTTGTAAAAGAAGCCCTTGCTGTGCCTTTTTTAAATGTGTAAGAATATGTATTCAAATGGTCACAATTGAAGAAGGAGAATATGCTTATTTTCCGTGAGACAGCAGCCTGCTTGCCGTACGACAGCCGTGGACGTGGAGGGACGACTCACCAGACGAGCTGCCATGGCTAGACAGAAGAGGGTGAGTGTGTGATCTGCTGTCTTGGACGGGCGCCGGCGCTTATATAGCTCGACTGTCAGCAGTACGCTTCCCTGCCAAGGCCGGTTAGTTGGGCGGTTGCGGTTACGCAGTCTATCCTGTCCCGTACAGGCGCACTGCAACTCCGAACTGAATGACGGATGGTGGTGTGTGTTTTAAGAGGGGTGGGGGTTTCAGTGTGCTCTATCACGTGTCTGGTTATCCATTAGGCGTGGTAGCCAGCAGTGTGATAATGCTTTTTCTTTTACATTGGAAATTTGATTATCATGTAGTAAGCAATTATGAACAGCTTTTATTTTTTTTAGGATGTAATGGATTCTTGACCGTAAAGGGATAGTTATTTGGAAGATTGTTAAACATTGTCTTGAATGATTTGTGGGGATTAATAATCGTGTTTTCTGATGCTATTGCATCATCTAAATCAGTGGATTGTCAACCACATTTCTTATTATTTATTTCCGATTACAACTATTGTACCAATATGTGATTAGCACTATATTCATAGGCTGGGGGTTTCAACTGTTTGCAGGTCAGCTACAGCTGCGACGGCGCGTAACTTGAATCGGAACGCATTTTTGAGGGATCCACCTGCGCGAAGAGCTAGTTGGTGCGTATGTTAGATTGCAAGTGGTCGAGTTGCGCGCTAACTTTGCGATTTCTGAAACCCTGACGTAAGTCAGTGCGTATCTATGTAGGACATATTTATACTATAAAATATGCATATCAATAATTTTTTATTTCAAATTTGAACAGAGGTATACGATAGACAATTTATCAGGCTACATGCTGATATAAAAATGGGGTTGGTAGGATATGATACCATACCAGAAACGCAGGTTCAACCCTCGCCCTACTCACCTTCGCCCATTTCTCACCTTCGCCATACGGGGGATCCTAAAAAGACCCCTCTGCTAACTTTTGAACCAAGCATCGTAGAGGAACGCAGAAACAACCAGCGTGTCGCCTGCAGTAAGGCGAATCTTACTGTGTTTAATTTTTACACATCAGGTCAATTGGTGACCTTGCAGGTCACTTAAATGACCTAAAATTGACGATGTCTCAAAATAGCAGTTTTACTCAGCCGTTCGTCGCTGCCAAATTTATGCGTATAAAATGATTATTTGTCCGTCAAAATACTCGCCGCAGTCTCAGCTGTCCGGTGGTATATCGTTTTTAAGGTTTGGTTTAGTAAATGTCCTCCTT
>JARBER010157528.1:0-17212 GCA_030265075.1 Balanus glandula
GTCACATTACTAAACTACATTACCATTGTGGCACAGATATTGTGGTCAACATATTGGGGAAAAACCCAAAAAACCCACCCAAAAAAAACACGAAAAACCCACTACCCAGTGGGTTTTAATGAAAAACCCGGTTTTTTTCCAACCCTGACAAATTGTTAAAACTAATTGCCATCAACACGATCGTTGGCGCGTTATACTATTTGTGTTGGCACTGGCTTGTTCAAAACCGTCTAATTGCACCAGCTCAGCTTGCGGTTTGATTCCCTGTTGTTTAAAAGCCCTTGCCAGTGGAATGTGCCTCGAATGTCATCTGTTCGAATCGTTATGACCCTGATCTCTGACGGAGTCTCCCCTCCCCTGCGACAGGTGCGGTGGTGTGGAGATGCACACCAAGGGTAACCGGATCAAGATCGTCAACACGCTCGAGTCGCGTCTGGACCTGCTGTCCGGCCAGATGCTGCCCGAGATCAGGAACGCGCTGTTCGGCCGCAACATGAACCGCAAGTTCGACGACTAGACGCCGCTGTCGCCGCCGCCCCGGAGTGTGGGAGAGAGAAGGTGCAGAAGAATGGCTGGTATGTTGGAGCGCCACGCTCAGCGCTATGTTCTATGCTGTGCGAAAGCTCGACTGCAGCTGCAGTTTTGGTGGTTTAAAGCCGAAATTACTGTAACTGGGACGGAGGCTTGGTACGATGGACCAATGCATGGTGTCGGAATTATGTATGTTGTTACTTTACTTGCTAAGGCTGGGCGCCTCAAATATTGCTTGGTAGATTTTTTGCATTCTCATCAATGTTATTACATTTAGACAAGACAACATTTGAACTTGACCATGCATGCTGAGTGGAAAGTGCAACAAAGCTGTAAAATAACGTATATTCCCTTTGCGATGTGTTACGCTGCATGCAATTATTGGTAGCATCGAATGTTTGAACTGCTCGGATCTCTAGCTTGCACTCGACATATCCTATCGTTATCTGAGTGTATATCTCGCCGTGTTTCAGCCGGTCAAGAGTCGCCCGAGTGTCCATCTCCAACTCGGGCGGGCAGCAGCAACAGCAGCAGCAGCAGCAGCAGCAGCAGCAGCAGCAGCAGCAGCAGCGCCGCTCAGCAACGGTGTATGCTGACCGGTGGCGGCCTCTGCACAGTGGCCGCGGATACTGTGGCCGCGTGCTTGTGTGTGTGTATATATGTGCTCGTCTGTCTGTTTAGAACACTATTGTGCCGCCGCCGGAGGACCGGGGCGATCGGTGTATTCTCCAGAAATCATTCCAAAACGATTATGACGTGCTGATTGGTGTCTCGGAGTGCGTGAGAGCCATGCCCGAGCATGTCATAGAGACACGCTAATGAGTGATGACGCAATCGAACGTATGTATAAATAATATATGTGTATGCATAGGCAGAATATACAAAGTACCCGGATTATGCGGTATTCCTGTATATACTGGTGGACTCTGCACTTGTTCGCGGTTCAGGAATGGCATGTCTGAGGGAGTCCTATTCTTGGTCTTGCTAATTCGACTCCGCCCGTCTAATTTCGATCGTCATCTATAAGTCCTCTTATAACGGAATGCGTCGTTCGTGTGTTATTAATTTGTCGGAAAAAACTCACTGCAGTGATTGGCGTTAATTATAAACATTCGGTACCTTTGGCGAACCCTGCCTCATGTCCACTATGATCAAGGCTTTAGGAGCAAGCTTCGCCGTATATCTGGGGAGGGGGGAAACTCTCTCTTCTGCGACCCTGCGTTGGGTCAAGGTCAAACGAGCTCTTTCCGTAGTGTTGAGCAGGGAAGAGAGTGGAACGCAACAAAACAATATTCCTCAACCGGCACCTCCCTGTTGTTGTTGATGGGTTAGGGCGCGTAGCCGTCAGGGGCACCTCCCTGAAGATAAGCGTTTTTGTGTATGGTCGCCAAGAAAGCTCGAGGACAGGGACACGATCGTGGGTTACGCCCGGTGCACACTGGATCCGTAATCGGTTACGAACAACGTAATGAGTACGTTAGTGCCTCCTGACGTCATGATATGGGAGTAACCACGGTTCTTATAGATGAGTAACCGTATCGTTCGGCGGTGAAACGGTCTCAGTGCGCAATGTCCGCAATGCGCATGCACGAAGCATTGGCGCCTCCCATATCATGACGTAATCAGGCAACGTAACGCCGCATTGGGTACGTAACGTCTATTTCAGATCTGGTGTGAACTGGGCCTTGGATCTTATTTATGCCCTTGAAGTGAATGTTCCTGAGGGCTGAGGGTGACGATCAGATGAAGATAATTTGTTAATAAGATCTACTTTCGTTCAGATTATACCTAAAACCCCTTATGCGGCATTCACGCAGAGAAAACTGAGACGTCCGCCACTGGCGGATCCGCCAATCTCCTTTTTTTGCCATTGACTACGGACGAAAAGTGGCAGATCGGCGGATCCGCCCATTGACCTAAATTAGTCATAGGTCAATGGATCCGCCAGTGGCGGACGTCCCATTTTCGTCAGTGTGAATTCCGCATTATGGGTTTCAGGGCTACCATATTTGACAGAATCCATTGTCGTCAAATGCGCGTCATAAACGTCTCGCTTGTCGGTGGGTGTGTCTGAGAGGCGCAGCTTGTTTATTTGGTTTTTGTTGAAGATAAGACATTTTCCAGTGTGGGAACGCAATTAAGAGGTAAGCACATCTCATCTCACATTGTGTGTCTGTTACACTTACGTATGTAGATTATTACTTTTTAAAGATGTCTGAGAGTGCCGGCGCCCGGCGGCCCCTCCCACTCCCTCCTACTCGAGCGCGTCCTGCCGGCTACTATTTCTGGTGTGTTCATGTTTGACACTGAATTGAAGTTATTTTCATTTAATCAAGTGTTCTGAAATTTAAAAAAAAAACATTCACATGCTGATTGTCAAGTCTGCCTTGGCTGCTCTGCCTCAAGGCTAATCACCTCCAACCAGTGGTGCCTTTTAAATGCAGCCACTCAGCCAGCCAGAGGCCTGTTAATGGCCAGAGCGGTGCCATCCAGGATTTCCCATAGCCACGGCTATATGGGAATTAATACACAGTGGTGACATCACTGGCTATCATATTCTGTCCATAGGCTCTAACGTCAAGCTGACTGCTACGTTTTATAATTGCTGTTGCAGTGCTTTTACATGTTGTTTTTTTACTCAAAGTTAAGTTGAATAGTGTCAGTGGAGCATCCTCTCAAGATTTCCTAATGGCTGTTTGGCTCATAATTGGCTAGCTGGATCAGTATTGGGTCGGCCTCAACACGTGGCTCGCCACGGTTGGTGGTAACCAGTGATGTCACACTAGTGTTAATTTGTTTAACGCTATATTGGCTTGACAGTTTTACCTTCTTATACAGCCTTAGACCTTGATTCATGGCCACCTGCGATTTGGTTGATCCATCTGCAGTTCAGTGGTTGATCTGTGCCAACTGCTGAAACCACACTGACCACAGCCTTGTGATGTCACCTTTTGCCCATCCCACTTTTAGGTACCCTACCCAGCTGCTGACCACTGCTGACTTCCGAACCAGAGGCGATAAGATTATATTATGCCAACTTGCAGACTGGCCTGATAAAGAGGCATCAGGCCAGTCTGCAAAACATGGCAAATGTGAACAAGATCTCATTGAGGCAAGGTTGATGCAAGACATCAAATTTGGGTCAGTTTTGGGAAAATTTAGGGCAGCTTTTGAAATTTGGGGACAAAAATGCTGCCCAGGTACCAGCAGCATTATTCAGGGTAAAAATACATTTGAAATGGGTCAGTTTGCTGCCCTGTTTGGGGCAGGATTTGGGCTGCCCCAAATATCTTGTTGATGCCATTGCCACATTTTGCAGACTGGGCCTCTGGTGTGTTAACCACTGATGATCTGAGTTCAAGTTAGTGATCCCCATTCCTGGCATATCAGCCTACAGGTTGCCAGGGCCCTGCCCTGCAGACTGCAAGGTCTGTACCTGGGTGGGCAATGGGTGGGAGCCTGTCTGTTCACATTCACACTGAACCACAGCAATCAGCACACTACCCAAAAAAGCCATCTTTTCTTGGGTCATCAATTCATAATGTTTGAATAGAAAATTCAATCCTGTAATTAGTAATAGGGAGCAAGAGTAGAAACTATTCATATTCATTCTTCATTTATCAGTACTACTTAAATTGACAAATGTCGGGACACTACTGAGTGCCAGTCTACAGTGTGCTTGCTACATTCTGCATCCTCCTCCCATGTCAGCATGTGCCCAAATGGCATGCTTCACTGGCCACTATATTGTTCATATATATGTTTTTTTAGCTTTATTGTTCCTAGTATTGATTTTTTTCTAATGATATCGTTTTTGATGCTACCCTGTTTGTGGGACTCATTTTATTTGTAAAGCAAGTAAAATAATATGAACATAAATACTTCAAGTTGCAGGGATAGCCGGTTGGTGCTGACCCTTGAGGGGGGGGGGGATGCATTCATAATTAGGGGAATGATTTGAATGACTGCAACTGGCAGAAATAACAACAACAGAAGTTGCATTCTGACTTAAGTGTGTAGAGTGACATGACTGGCAGTAAAAGTAAGATGGTTGATGATTGATAGTCTATTAGTATGGCAGGTCAAATATCATTAGAGATTGTCAAGAGGCTCAGTATTAAGTTTCCCAGAGTGCTGTTCACCGACGCTGTGTTCTGCTGCGGGGTCTGCGGTGCGGCGGTGCAGCCGGGCAGTGACGTCACTGAAAGAGAGGACGGGGTGAAGGTATGACGTCACACGGCTGCGGTGCCGGCGGTGGGAAAATTAATACCGCAGACACCGCACGAACAAAAGCCATGTATATTTGCGCGGTGGTATAACGGCGCATGCCACCAGCGTCCACTGGCAAAAGGCAATTCTGCTGGAAGCAAATAAGTGATTGAGTAAGTTGAAGTTGTTTTTACTTTTCGTTTCAGTGTATCGTATTTGAACTGCAGCGGTGTCCATGGGGACACTACGGCGGCATAGCTCGTAATGACGTATACACAATATGGGCGGGGCTTAACGTCTGCGTTGCACCGCTGCACCTCAGGGCTCGTGAACAGCACTCATACAAGTTGTCACCCTGAGAGCTGTTCAATATGATCAATAGTGAAAAATGATTTCCCTATGACATAATTAGCCAAATGTACTTCTGGCCGTTATTGAGGCATGCCATACTTCCATTGATATGTACAATGTGTTGTTTGGATTGGAAGCGTTGTTTGGAAGTGTTACATTTGCAGCCCAGAATACCTTGCTCTATTGTAGTTTACAACAATGAACAATAATTTATGGGTAAACAACGTGCGTAAGTTATAGATTTTGTCAGTCTCTGAAGCAGTGCATTCTGTGTTTAAATGGTTGCGCGATATAAGTTTGCAGAACAAATTTTTCGCTAGTGGTGGTCGGTGGAACACATTTAAAATGTGTACCAGTTTTTGCCAGCTGTGGCAATGCAGTTGACAAGCCCAGTACTGTCAGAATATTGTGCTTAGATGTACTGACATGACTCAATCTTGAAAGTTAAAATAATTTACAGATTGATGCAAGCCCTCCAGCCCACCACACCACCAGTCATCACATGATATAAGCACAAGCCTGTGCATAAGCCACTCCCAGCAGACCAAAAAAAAACTTTGATGGTAAAAGTTTTTATGGAACAATGCTTCCCAGTTCAGAAAAGTGGAGAAACCGACCACTTTTCTTGCACTGCTCAGTAAATAGTAATTAGTATTGTTTCGGATCCATAAGTTACTGGGTGAAATAATTAAAGTTATTTTGTAAGAATTTAAAAAGGATACCCTCTTGTGTTTCAATATATTCTTTTATTCAATATTTATTTTATGCACCACATACGTCAGATCACTTCTGTAGTATGGCATACGGGCAGCTGGTCCCTACGTGGCACAAGGCACTTGAGAAGGTACAGAGAGCGACAAAGATGGTTGGGCAGATTAAATATTTAGCGTACGAGGAAGGAACGATTGAAAGAACTCCAACTATTGAGTATTGAAAAGAGGATCCTGAGAGGCTACTTGATAGAAACGTACAAGATCCTGACGGGAAAAGTCAACGTGTACCCCGACCAGTTCTTTGAATTAAACTGCTCAGATTTGTGAAACTTGAAGCTTGTGAAACTAAATTGTGCCAATGAGCATACATTGTGTGAATTGAAGCTAGAACCTTGCTGACATCATCTATTCACCATGTTCTGCTTGTGATGGGCGTGTCCCATGACCCGGAAACTCAGTAAAAAGTATGAAAACCTAAATGTATTGTAAAGATCAAAGGTTCATACATATTATATTGAGGTGTCATGGCTACTTGTATGTTTCGCAGTGGTTATGACTTACAGTTTTAAGATTGAGGCATAATACAAATATCAAACACTAAATAAAAACAGATACAAAAGCGAACCAGCTTGTCCTCGGTGCAGTGTCGCAAACTCCATTGTTTGCCTGGGTGTCGGAGTGGAAAAATTTGAGCCAAGAGGACCATTGAGTGAAAAATTATGTACAAATTGGTTCACTAATTATTTATTTTGAATATGAAAAACATTAGTTTCCATTGGATTCATCTCTTTTGCTATCAATATGTCATGTCTGTCTATATGTATGCCACAATCAATAACACAATTATTTGGAAGTGGAAAACTCGTTCCTGAAATGGAGAGTTTGAGTTTAAAAAAAAAAAAAATTGGGCGTCGTTAACCACCCAAATCAACTCATTGTGTGACACTGCTTCGGTGCTTTTGCCATATACGTCACAGAGTGGCGTTTGAATATCGGTCCCGACAAAGGTGTGCGTTGTGAAGCTGTTTCTTGGTGTCCTGGTCGAACACGCTACCGTCCTGCTGTCGCGGCATGCATGGCTGTTTGCTAGGTTCTTTTCTTGGGCGTCATGGCTCGTATCGCGTGCACCCTACCAAGGCTGATAAGTGATATGCAATGACAAATGCTTGTGAGCCAACACCACTTGCGGCCTACCCCTGGCCACTTCGCACGGTTTCCTGATGCCTTTTAGCTGTTACCTCAATGCATCAGCAATGCAGCTTAACGACCTGACTGATTGCTTTGAACCAATTTTTGTTAGCTGACTTCAAATCAAATTGCGGCCGCTCGGCGCTACATCACAACTGTTTCCACTTCATCCCGTGACAGGCCACTCTGCCATGTTAGCAGTTTGGACCTGACCGTCTCTAAATGCCATTTACATATTCTCGATCCTCCCTTCAAGCGGCGACTTTCTGATCACTGCATTCAATATAGTACCTATTTATACACTTCTTGAGTGTCAAACGGCGTCTCCGAAGCTGACTGGGCAACTTTCAACTCTTATAGAAGACAGTTTACCGCTTGAACTTAAACGCTAAAGTCGGCGGCCTCCATTCCGTGGCTGACGTGTGGACACATTTTTCTGCCTTTGAGTGGTGTTACGGGAGTGTTCCAGCTCGCGCCGCTACCAGAATAGTGCCACCTTTCCTGCCCGGTCTGAGCAGTAATGAGACTAATTGGCACATCAGCCATGATTTATGTCCGACGCGATAAAATGTCATGTATGCGGTCTACGAGTTCTTGGCTGCCACTGACACTGGCAGAGAGGCAGATGCTATTGGATTGGTGCAGAATGCGATATCTATGCGTTAGCCTCTGATGAATATGAAAAAATGCAAATATATGCGGTTTCTACGGATATGCGAGAATGGACTGCAAATTTTATGCAACCCACTTTCATGAACTTTTGTTAAACAATGATATGCGGTTGCTAGGGATGCGCGTGAATACCTCGTTCTCCTGCAATCCGGCATTCGTGAAAAGGGGAGCCGATTGACGGTTGAGCTGAATGACTGCGCGTGATGCGTCTGCCAGAACACCTGTCTGTAAAGAGTGTGCGTCGGTTCTCGCGGCCGGCTTCCTGTCTGGCACTATGCCAGACACGCTGTTTAAATGCCCCCGGCCTCGGCTACGCGCGGCTTCCGCTCGCCGCTCAAACAGTGGACGTCCGTCACAATGCGGCCGCTTTAAAGCCAGAGACCACCGCGCGGTATCACCGCGAACGGTCCTTGAACTGGTGTTTTTGCTCTGCCCGCTCTGTGTCGCCCCTATTTGGTGGCACGGTAGCGCTGGTGTGTCTGCGCCTGGGGGAACGAACGGATGGATCCCTCCCGCAGTGGAGCAGCATCTCCGAAGATAGAGGACCATGAACTTTGGACATGGTCCATCCCGGGGTGTCCGGCTGTCCTCGCCGGCGCCGGTGTGCAGCTCCTGTCCGCCCGGTGCCGCCCCCTTCATGTCCCGACCCGGCGCGGCGCGGCGCCGCCCGGCGTCGGCTCTATCGACCCGGTCCACCCTCCGACACGGCGGCGGCGGCAGGGCCGTGCGCCGCGCTGCCAGAGGCCGTACACAGCTGCCGTCGGCCGGCGCGGCGACTGGCGAGGGCGTAGCCGCACCCAGCGCTGCCATCGGAGGGAGCGGCGAGAGTCGACCGACGCGAGTCTCGAGTCGGGCCGCGGCCGCTGAATCAGCGACAGAAATAGCAGGCGCTGCCGCCGCGCTGCGCCGCCAGAGGAGGGTCCCGTGAGCTGGAGCTGACCGGATGCGGTGGCCGCGCGCCGCTCGGATCGTGCCGTGAGCGGAGAGAGGTGCAGCGAGTGAGCGAGGCAGTGCGCGAGCCGACCGATCCGACCGAACGAGAGACGGAGGAGGATCCGAACGAGGTAAATGGGGCGGGATGGGAGTGGAGGGAGCAGGCGACAGCATATTGTGTTCTCTGGTGTTCTGTGTTAAGCTTGTTTTGGGAAGCCTTTCAAGTGATTGGAGAGACTCTCAGTAGCGTGTGCCGCTGTCTGGTCGATGTCTGGCGCTTGGCAGGGGCGGGGCCGTGCCTGGCGCTGGTCTGACACCCCTCCAGCCGACGCCATGACCTCTGGCTGGTGACCGGAGGGTCTGGTGTCAGTATTGCACGGTCGCGGCCCGGCCCGATGGGCGTGCTGCCGCGGCTGCGCTGCGACCCAGGCGCCGTCAGGTGGCTTCAGTGCTCCTCCGTTCGGCCAAATCGGGCCGCCGCCGCCGCCGCCGCCGCCGCTGCTGCTGCTGCTGCTGACGCGAGAGCCGTCTGAATTATTCACGAACGCCGTGATGTGTTGCCGGTCTGCCGAGCTGGAGCCGGAGTTTGGGTGTCAAGTGTCCGGTTTGACAGGAGAGACGCGGGACGAATGCGGAGATGGACCAGCGAAGTATGGGCCGGGCTCCCTGGGGTGCGTGGGTGGGTGCCTCGCTTCTGGCATCGTGGGTGTGTCATGGTGGCCATTTAACTGGCGGCTGATGGCTGGCTGCAGGGTGCGGCAGGGTGTGAGGTGGGTGCGGACAGCGGCGGCGCCAGGCAGGGCGCAGAGAGCGGCTCCGTGCCCGGCCGCCGGCGGTGAATGACCCCCGCTGCCGCCTCGCTGCCGCCTCGCGCCGCGTCGCCCCTGCCTCGCCGCGCCCCGGCAACACCTGTGGAACTGGGCCGCGGCGGCGGCGGCGGCGGCGTCTCGACGCAGCGCCCCGGCTCGGCGGCTGGCCTCGGGTGCGCCTGTGTCACGGTCTGGCTGGCGAGCGGCGGCGGCAGGGGCCGGAGACGCCTGCGGCCTTGACAGGTCATTTACCCTCGTTGGAGGTGATGGTGCGGGGCGTGAGCGGGCCGCTCGGCCTGCTTCCGGTACGCGATGAGTGGGAGAGAAGACGGTGTCTGTGAGGACACCGTCTTTACATTGCTGCAGTTGTGGACAGTGGTGGTACTGGGTCGGCTGATGGACCCGAACCACGTGTCTGACGGCGCACTGATAAACAATGCTAGCTTTTGCTACCTGCAATCTGCAAACATATCGCTGGGTACTTGACTTGGAGTCATTGTCATCTGCCCGGTATTGGCAGATGACAGTGGATTTGACCAGCATAGGAAGGAGCTGATCTGGCCACGTGAGCGTGTGTCGGGCCAGCAGCCGCTGCGCTGGTCAGCTGTAACATAGGAAGTAGCTGGTCTGGCCACGCGAGCGTGTGTCGGGCCAGCAGCCGCAGCGCTGGTCAGCTGTAACATAGGAAGGAGAGCTGGTCTGGCCATGTGAGCCGTGGTCAGCTGTCTATAACTGGCGGCGGGCCCAGCGATGTAATTGGTTCGTCCGCTGTGCGTTGCCGCCGGACGGAGACAGAACAACAATGGCCGGCGGCCCGGCGGTGCCGGCCACAGGCTGCCCGCCGCCGGGCCGGCCGGATATGGTGCGTTCAGACCGGTCCCGCTCCACTGCAGATGAGACGCTACCTACCGCGGGCTGGCTTTTTAATTATGTTCGAGTACCAGCAGCTGCCAAAGTGCCAAGCGAACTTTTCACACGCACTTGGGAATGTTATCCGAAGAGAAGTGCACCGCAACGAACTTTAAGCAGCAGAGGCGCTGTTTTTTTCCATCACTTTGTAAAGTCATTTTAATTCGCTTTTTGCAGAACTTGCTGCATGGGACGAACCCTTTTATCGATGAATGCCGTCATACATCTTAGTTATGAGATTACAAACTTTGAGAGAACGCATTAGAAGTTTCAAGGATCTCTCCCTTTTCACCGTTCCAGGAAACTGGTAGAACTTTGTCGACTTCGGTCAATGTTACAACCTACTACCTATTTTTCATCCTTTGTATTTCACCCGCCAGGCATGATCGCTGTTCGGTCAATGTCGATCACAGCAAACACGCGTCTCTGATTGCACGCCCGGGTCAGTTTCAGCGTGCGATACCCCGCCCCTCCTGCACGGCCGCCGCGCCGGCTCGACTCCGCGCTGGTATGAGTCACACTGTCCACTGCACCCTGCGGCCGGCGGCGGCGGCGGCGGCGTGGTCGATAGCGGTGTAACCGGGCCGCCACTCGGCGCCTCTCCGCCCTCCTCACCGCCGACAATCGCGATCACATGTCACGCCCGATCGGCGTCTCAGTGGACTGTATTGTCGGCTGGTTCTCTGCCGCCCCCGCCGCCGCGGCCGGAGCTGCTCCGGCTTTGCGTGTGGGTGCCGCCGCCGCCGCCGCCGCCGCCGCCGCCGAAGGACGGTGTTTTACGGCAGCAGGACCGGTTGGCGGTCGATCGTCGGACGGGTCGCTGTCTGGCCCGGCCCGGCTCGTGGTGAGTCGTTATCGGCCGGTGGCGCTGATTCCGGCGTGGCGTGGGCGGTGTTTGAAGAGTGCGAGCAGACGGTGACGGCGGGCCCGGCGGCTGTGGACGCTGCCAGGAGTGGTGCGGGAGCCAGCGAAGAGGTGGGGCTCGGGAGATCAGAGGACGGCGTCTGCTGGCCGCGAGGCAGACACTCTGCGCCAACAGAACTAGACGTCAAGGTGCGACATACGGAGCTTCTGTCGGCAGTGTTTTGGCTGATGTTGATGATCAGTCCCGCCGGTGTCGTTCTGACTCTCATCGAGATATCATCTCCGTATCTCTCAGTAGTCGGAACTCGAGGCGCTCACTTTCAGCTAATTTCCCTGAGAGCACGTTCGCTTTCACGTGTCAGATGGAATCTCGCGCGATGATCTGCTGTTCGGGCATGTGTTACAGTTACCTCCGGGTAAGATAGTATCAATCTTACTAGACGAATTACGCTTTTTTGCATATTCTCCTATTTACCGATGTTGTAAAGGAAAAGTGGCGTTGTTATCGGGGATTATCATGGTAATAATGGCTGCTACCGTTGCTGCTGATATTATTACCTTCATCGCGTCGTG
Source organism: Balanus glandula (assembly GCA_030265075.1). Classification (NCBI taxonomy): domain Eukaryota; kingdom Metazoa; phylum Arthropoda; class Thecostraca; order Balanomorpha; family Balanidae; genus Balanus; species Balanus glandula. The sequence continues at coordinate 11,753 of JARBER010157528.1, forward strand.
TTGGCCACTGCGCACGCAACGACATCCTTGTCTTCGCTGAGCTGAGAACACACGACCGGTCCTGCTATTATGCTATGACTGGATCGTTAATGTGATTCTGCAGTTGCGACACGATTCGATCGCGTCTTCGGCTTACATGATGCTCATCTGGCGTCCCCGCGCCTCTGACCAAGTCTGCAGTCTGCCTGTCGCCTTCCCACTCCCTCCAACTACTGTCGCCTATCGAGCCAGCGTCCCCGGGCGGGCTGCTCGGCCCTGCACCGAAGGCGGCGCCGTGCCACTTCCGACAATCGCGCCGCTCACGTCACGCCGCCGCGTCGGCGTGCGGCGTGCGGCGTGATGGAGCCAGCCTCTTCACGGTCCATCGCCGCCGCCGCCGCCGCCGCCGCACGGTCTACCTGGGTCGCCCCGCGGGCCTGGACGCCCAGCGCTCCCGTCGCCATTACCTCGCCAGCCAGCCAGCCTGCCAGCCAGCCAGCCAACCAGCCAACACCCCCACGCCGGGCTGGGCGGTGATGTCACCAGTGTGGGCGCGCCGCGCCGGCCGGGGCTGAGCGGCCGGGTCGGGTCGCCGCCGGCCGGCGTCTGACGCGGCATGATCCGACGGCAGGACGCCGGCCGGGCTGGACCGAGATGGACCGATACGACCTGTGGTCTGCCCTGTGACAGACAGGGACAGTCCTGTGACCCGTCACCGGGACAGACTGGGAGGTTGGACGACCTTTGGTCTCCCCTGTGACAGAGAGGGACAGTCCCGTGACCCGTCACCGGGACAGACTGGGAAGTTGGACGACCTTTGGTCTCCCCTGTGACAGAGAGGGGACGTCCCGTGACCTGTCACCGGGACAGACTGTAAAGTTGGACGACCTTTGGTCCTCCCTGTGACAGACGGGGACAGTCCCGTGACCCGTCACCGGGACAGACTGGGGCAGTCCGGTGACTTCCTCCGTCCTGACCCGGGGACAGCAGGGCAGCATCCCGGTACCACCGGCGGCTCCCGGACGGCTGACGACTGACGAGCGTCTGACTGGGCTGGCAGATCGGCGGGCGGCGGTGGATCATCTCCACCTGCGGGGTCGAGCTGGCTGGCCGGTAGCCAGCCACTCAGCTCCATCTACCATGCAAGCAATACCGGTGGCCAACTCAGCATGCATTGTAGCGTGCGGTGGAGGATCGGCTGTCAATTGTGAATCATCCGGTGTGTGATGACATCTGCCTTGCTGGATTCTAGGAGCTTTATGGCTGCTGGTTTCGGTGGTCTCGAGCTAAGCTGGCTTTGGTAGCTGGGGGGGGGAGAGGCTTGGGAGGGAGGGGAGGGGGAGGCAGTCTGGCACCGCTTGCATGCTGGAGAGCGGTGCAGACCGAGCCAGCAGGTGACGCGGCGGCGGATGGTGCGGGCGGGGACGATTCCCCGGTGTGCGGGTCCGCCGGCCGGCCGGCCGCTCCCCCGTGTGGAGGGAACTGGAGCGTTGCGGTGCTCTGTACGGGGAGGGGAGGGGAGCGTAGTACAGTACCGGTCCGGCGCGGCACGGCGGAGCAGCCACAGGCCAGAGGCTGGGCAGGACTCTGTGCAGGGGAGGAGACCTGCCCGGCCAGCGGACACAGGCGACCCGGTCGTCCACAGGCCACAGACCCGGTCGTCCACAGCCCACAGACCCGGTCGGCCACAGGCCACAGACCCGGTCGTCCTCAGGCCACATACCTAGTGTACGGTCCTGTGTCACGGCTAGTCCTCGTTACAGGAGAGCGAAGGGACCTGGTAGCGGCCAGCGGCCCCTGTCGGCCAGAGTCGCCCGCTCCATACTCCACAGACCACGCCCAGGCAGACGGCACGGCCACCGGGCTCCGTTTATACAAGCGGCTCTGAACAAACACGGGCCCGGTGCTGACCGCGGCCCGGGGAGAGGGAGAGGAGCTGGAGATGTCGCTAGGCTGGACAGTTTGGGGCCGGCCTCATGTCGCCCTGCACGGTCCAGACCAGAGGCGAGCGAGAAATTAATCAAATTACAGACCACTTCCGCAAAATGGCTGGCGCTGTAATGTTTCATTCAGTGATCATCAACTCTTAGCATATGTGCTCGTGTTCTTCCCACGAAATCAACGATTGTGTCGTTTAATAGCGTAGTGTATCTTAGTCATTCTTGTTATACCTCTGCTGACTAGCATCATTATTTTCTTCTTCGAAAGGGATTTGTCACTTGGCTGCAGTTGAAAGGGCTCAAAAGCTGTTTTGGCCACATACCAAGCGGTGACTCCTTGCATTATTTATACCCCACCTCACAGCCGATTTTAGCATAATGGGAATATTGATTCAAATGGCGCTACCATTGCGCTATTGGTGAATTATTAATACCAAAATACGAGGGGGAGAGGATAATTTAGTTTTTTTTTCGGCCACTTCTCGACTGCACGCCAGACCAGCCGTGCCAAATGGTAATTTATGGCTGGGTTGGCTGGGGGAGTAGTTTTCAATACTTTTGCAAACTGAATGAAAGTTTTAAAACGAAGATAAGGAACTGGGAATAGAATACACACGACTACCCACCCGAACTGCCTTCCGTGTGAACACCAGTTTCCGTGCCCAGAATAGATGCTGATTACTTTATTTTCTCCCGTGAAAGGACGCCGTCTCAGGTGGTCGATTTTCTCTAATGAGATTGGAGCGCCAGAGGGCGTAGTTCGTGACCTTGCCAGAGGTCAACTGCATGTCGGTGCCCGTCGTGCTGACTCTTACTCAGATGGGCACGCGAGCTGCTACCAGCTTCGTAGTTGTCTGAAGCTGCCCCCAGCTGCCGGGGTGTCTCGTCTGAAGCCGCCCCGAGCCTCCGGGACGTCTGGAGCCAGCTCCTGTGTTGCCCTGTCTGGAGCCAGCTCCCGGGTCACGCCATCTGGAGCTGCCGGCGGCGGTGCTGGCTCGACCTGACTCGGCCAAGCCCAAGGTCCCGCCGTCGACTCGCCAGCCGCCGGCCGGAGACGGACGACGAGCGGCGCTAATTCGAGCTGCGCCGCCGCCGCCGCCACTGCTGTGCCGCCAGCGGGCGGGCCGGGCGGGCCGCCGGCTTCGATCGACGTCCGATCAGCTGCGGTGCCGCCGGCGCCAGACGGGCGGGGTCCGGGGCGGGGCCGGGGGCGGGGCCGGGGCGTCACCTCTGACCTCTGTCCGACGGCGAGCTGCTCAGTGCTCATCTTCTGCGTGGACAATGCGGTGCCTGAGAGCGACTCAGTTTCCAGTGTCTCACTGTCTTCAAGGGACATTCCCACTAGCTTTAGTTTTGAGCTGAGATAGCCATTTTGATTGCTTGGTTTGAAAATAAGTATGGCAAATTTAAAACACCCACACCCACAATGGCCTAATAAAAAAGATTTTCGAGTTTAAATTTGACATGGGTCAAAAATAGGGCCCTTATGCTTCGGTATTGGGCCTTAGTTACTGATGACGTATTTTCTGTTTAGCAGATTTGCGTCGTAGTCAACTTTGGCAGCAATATTGGCAACAATTAGCAGAATGGAAGTTTTCTTCACTACCCAAAATTAATCGTTTTTTTTTCTTTGCGTTAACGTCACCAGACCAGATCATATAATTTCGATTTGTATGGATTGGAGTGTTTTTTAAGGAGAAATGTGATAATCGTGATCAGCAGTATTCATTTAATATTTTTGCATAATTTTACATACATTTGACAACATTAAAAAAGACGGGAATGCCCCTTTAATGAGCGACTCGGTGTTTGCTCAACGAATCGCAAGCGATTCCGTTTTTCATGTCTTACAGTCTCCCTGTTGGACTCGTTGAGCGATTCTGTGGCTCGCTGAGCAGCTCTGTCTCGCCATACTTTGCCCTCGCTGACGATATTTGCGTTTGTCATTTCTGATGGTGGATTCTGGATGGCGGCTGGACGGGAAGATAGTTCGTTCGGGCGGCTGCGTCGCATTGTCTGACGGCCCCGGAGTGTGATATGGGCAGCCCGGCACCGCGGCATGCTCCGCCGGCGGCCATCCGAGCGGATTCCGCTGCTCCCGGCAGGCTCGTCCGGGCCTCGTTTGGTGGCGGCGTTCCGTGCCGCGGCTCATATCCCGCTCGCGGCTGAGTGGTGACCGGTGTGGTGCGCCTCTGGCAGCTCTGAAAATGCAGCTGCCTCTGACGCAGCTGCCGCCGCCGCCGCTGCCCGGCGTCGCCACTGCTGCAGCTTGGCGTGGTAATGGAATGGAGTGTCGCGGGTCGGGCCGGGGCGGCACCGGAAGTCGGCGGCTGCGGTCGGTGCGGCGCCGGACGGTGGCATCACGACACCAGTGCCACGCCCTGAAGGGTAGATGGGGACTGGACACGCCCAGCAGGGGGAGATGCGACGAGTCGACCACTCATGGTCGAGGATAGAACCGAGTCTGACCCCATTCGGTACAGCTCATCAGACAGAATCGATCACTAATAGCGTTTTGTAGGAACACCGGACCCCGCCTGATGCCTCCCCACAGTTCACCGTCTTCCACCGCCTGTCGCCAAGGTCCGCCTATTGTGGCCGAGCGACATTAGACGCTACCGACGACCGGTCGTTCGCATCAATCCTGTTAGCACTGGACTAATCCGTGTCTGTTGCCGGCCGGGCGGCAGCGGGCGGCGGCGCTGTCTGCTGCTGTTGCCGGGCGAGCCGGGCTGGTGTCGCTTCTGTGCGCCGTCTGCTGTGTCAGGTGACGACACCGGGCCGGCGGCGGCGGCACGTGTCCCTCAGGTGCCCCACCTGATCACCTGACACGACCCCGGGCTGGTAGGGTGAGGTGCTGTGTGTGTCAGGTGACGGACCGGGCCTGGGGTGTCACGTGTCCCTCTGGCGCTACACCTGACACGACCCCGGGCTGGCGGGGTATAGGTATGACGCATCTAATGATGAGCGACCTGCCAGACGTGCGACAGCCGGCTGAGACGGAAACATACTGATGGGAAGGTGTCAGAGATTACCAGACATTTTGTACCGAAATCAAAGAACTTATGATCGTCTGCGTGTGGCTAATGGAGAAAATCGTACTGCGAAAATAAACACGAGATATGTTTGTTTATGTAACACTGTCGGACCTATGGTTCTTAAAATATTTAGAAGATAAATGATTTCTGCAGTATTTACCGGCTGCCATTGGACTTCTGATCTTTGAAAGCTCAATTAATAAATGCTTAGAACCTTGGACCACACCCGGGGGATGGGTTCCGGCCTAGCAACTATGACCAGACACTATGACCCCCCCCCCCCCAGATAAACGATATTTTAACATGGACGGCATTTTATTGTCTCCCAGAAAAGCTGTTTCTAGCACCAAATTGCTGCTTTGCACCAAAATAGGTTGATAGCACCTATCTGAGACTTTCAGGCACCATTCAAGAAAAAAACTTCAATTTGCTGTTTCTAGCACCAAATTCCGTCATAATTACCCTTAAATCTGGAAATCGTCACAAGTATGCTGAAAATTTCC
>JARBER010157529.1:0-10577 GCA_030265075.1 Balanus glandula
TGAAGACCTTTACTTATGTTTTCTTAAACATTTGATAAACTGGATTGGACCAGTACCTACCTACCCTTAGCTAAGAGAGACCCCTGAAGGAGGCAATTAGCCAGGATTTCATATAGAGGGGGATACACCTCAAAAGAGCTGATATTCAAGCTCTGAAGTTTATTCATGAATCAATTGTGCAACTAGCATGGAGCAGTCAAAAATTGGTGCATCATTTGCATGCAGGAGTTTTAAGACAAGCTGGCGGGGGGGGGAGTATAACCCAGTTCCAAAAACATGGCAGGAACATCAACTACATTTTTGAGGAACTGCCTTCCATTCAATGCAGTTTGTCTTGCAGTAGCATGATGCAGTGTAATCTCTAACAGTCTACTTGCCCTTTACAGTCTCACTGCTGCCCCAGGAAGTAATGTCTACTCTGAAGTCTAAAGTCCTTAATTTAAAAAGCTGGCTCAAATTTTCTAAAAGCTGGTCCCATTATTGCTGAGCAATGAACACTATTTCGATTATTTTCTTAAGGTATAAAAATAAAAGCTTTGCACAAAAATGTGCTCCTAAATCCAACAATTATTGCAGAGTGTGGTGGTGCCCCGCCCAGTGGCAGCAGTGTGAAGATTTTGTGCACTACTTTGCAGGGAATACAGACTATTTCGTACCAATTATAAATGTTTCATTTCCATGAAACTGAACACAGGCATTCTTACGTTCGGAAGACGCACATTCTGATAGCAATAAAATTCTGCAATTCGACACATGTGGAATCACATTTTTACCTGCCAGCATAACACGCAAAAATGTCATTCTGTTAACAGCAGGGTGTTTCTATGATGGAGTAGCTGCATTGGCCTGAGGCATTTTTCAATATTATTCTTACATAAGTACTAAGAAATTGGAAGTTTACTGTGCAGTTAAAATCCAAAGAGTCATATAGAGTTGCTTTGATATTCAGTTTTCCCATAAAGTGATGCTGATGCGCGAATTCGCAACTTCAACGTGATTGTTCATACATTAAAAAACAGCAAGGTCGTAAGTAATATAACCAAAGATCCACACATAAGATAACAAAAGATACCTTTGACAATTTACAGACACTTTGTTCTTTTTGCGTTGCGGTAATTATGACCGATGAATATATGTAAGGTATTGGGTGCTGACATTCGATCGGCGGTCGTGTAGTTCAAGTTCGTTTTCATCTGCGCTTTGCTTTGTGCTAGGAAGCAATATTTGTTTTGTCGCACTTGCGCCAAAGAGTGACTAGTGACGCAAGTGACGCAATTTTAAGAAGTGAAATGCTACATTTATAGAGTTTTCAATCAATTTTCGTACTTGTTTTTTTTTAGTTTTTGAATCATATGTGAAGCCACTAGCTTCGTCAAGAAAAGTCTTTAAACTTAATCTATCCCTTCGGGAGTTTAATGTAAGTCTTGTGCTTTTCATTGCTGGCGCAAAAGCGACAAACAGTACGCCTCCATATTCACATGGCGCCGCCGCCGGCAGGCTCCACTCTCTGCTTCTCAGACCGTGCACTCAGCGAAGATAATTCAAATTGGAATATCGGTGGAATTGGGGTATGGGTCCGAAAATCATATTTGTATTGTGAAAATAGAACGATTTGAGAATGCTATAGTGCTTTGAAGCTTCTAAAAACTATTTTCTGTGGATATTTCTGTTCCTGGATGACGTCGACGATCATCACATCAACATTGATGTGAATGGGGGTATTGATTTCCAGTGGCTTATGTGTCTTACAGGATGCATTAACATATTCATCTTCAAGCATCTACCCTCATGACAATGAAAATACCTACTTATTAAGTTAATGGCACCAACATATAACTGTGAAGCTGATATGCATGTGCTCCCTGCTCGTTAATTGCAATTGTAATGGCACCAACATATAACTGATGCTGATAATCATGTTCTTGAATCTTGTTCAATGTTGCAGCAAAACATCACTGGTTAATCATGGTAACTGATCAACCAATATATCCTGATTTGGTTTATTACTGTCCTGAAACTATTAAAATGGCTAGAACTTAGATCCAAGATCCAGTATTAGTTCAGTAGTTCATCTTCCAGATTTAGTGAGTGAGTAGCACCACCAAAAAAGTCATGCATGGTCCATGGATCACATGGCAGTTGGCACCCATACGTTCACATACATCTACTGACCAGTGACCAGTGACCATCAGTGGTGTACCTGGTCAAGGTCTTCTGCCACTCTTGCTCTCCTACTTACAGGAAAAGTGACTGTCTATAACCAGCATATTTTACATGTCTCATTTCATGAAAACATGATTCAAAACACTAGGATTACTATTTCTTATCTCAAAATAACAAATCTTCTGCCACCAACCAACTTAACATCTGCAAGCCCCAGCCCACCACATTGCCAAGTGGATGCATTAGCCATTTCATGTGAAATGTGTTTTTGTCAAGCAGCAACTATGCACTCCAAGAAGTCTATTTCTCATCCCAAAAACAATTCTCAAGACTTCAAAAATTATCTGGATACTGACTAATTTATAGCAATTATACAGTCTTATTTCATTGGAACTGAACACAAACCTTGGACGTTTCAGGTATTAACTCAACCTAATATAATGTAACCTATTCTAAATTATAACCTAACCTAACAACCTACCAGCCTACCAACCAAACTATGGCTCAATATGCCTAATCTGTATTATTAAAGACAGTGTTGTGGGTAGGGGTATGGGTAAATATAGGAGTAGTGGTAAAGTTATTGGTAGGGAAAGAATTAGAGGTATGGTAGTGACAAGGGTTCAAACATATTGCTATATAAATATATGGCTACATATTTTATGGCTAAATAAAAATATAGCTATATAAAGTAGGAGTGTATTGTCCATTGTCCATTGTCCATTGTCATTGTATATTGTCTATTGTCCATCAGTGAATTAATTGAGATTATTTGCTTTTCAGGTCTGCAGCTGGACCTTTGTATTCTGTGAAAACGGGTAATATTTTCCTGAAATAAGTTTATTGCACTGAGAGGATATGAGTTCCAGCAAGGCTGATGTAGAAATGGTGGCTAAATGTGAGGAAGAGCCTGCAAAAGTTGAAGACAAACTATCAAAGGAGCCAGAGCAAAATGACATAAATTTGTCACCAACAACTGAAGAAACCAAAAGTGCTCAACCTGAACCTGAGAAGAAGGATGGTAGTGTTTCTGATCCAGCTAAGACTTTAACTGGAAACGACACTGGCAGCGCAGCTGACACCAGCAAATCTGCCCCTGCGGCTGCTGTTGCTGGTGACACCTCAATTGATAACATCTCCGCCGCTGCTGCGAGTGTCGAGACCGCTCCGGAGGCCAAGGCCGTCTCTACGGAGGCCAAGCCCGCCTCTTCGGAGGCCAAGCCCGCGTCTTCGGAGGCCAAGCCCGCCTCTTCGGAGGCCAAGCCCGCCTCTTCGGAGGCCAAACCCTCCCCTCCAGACTCCTCTGCCGCCGACAAGATGACCCCGTACTCCTACACATCGGCTGGCGAGTACACCTCAGAGAACTTCAAAATCGAGATCCGCAATATGCCGCGCTACTACGGCATTGCCCAGTTCAAGAAGTTTCTCACCAACACGCTGAAGCTGAACGTGCACAAGCTAAAGCCGCTGCCAGGACGCGGCGCGGGCATCTTCGTCACGCTTCACGACGAGCCCACCCGCCAGGAGGCGCTCAAATTGCTGGACGGACGCGAGTGGAAGAAGGCCAAGCTGACCGCCAGGACCGCGTCGGCCATACCCGACCCACTCCTCGCGCACCGGCAGAAACGCAGCCGCGACGATGGCGGCGGCGGCGGCGGCGAAGGTGGCGCCGAGAAGAAACCTCGCCAGGAGGCGCCGTTATCGCAGCGCACACGTGACGCCGTTGTGCCCTGGTGGAACGTGCCGTACGACGAGCAGCTGCGCCGGAAACGGTCGCACGTCTGGGGCGTGCTGGCCGACTACAAGCGCTCGCTCCGCCGCCAGAACTTCTCTCTGTTCAAGTGGATGGACAAGCGGGAGAACACCGTCACCGTGGAGGTGGTCCGACCGTCCCCCGAAACCGCCTGCTACCGCAACAAGTGCGAGTTCACCGTCGGCTTTCACCCGGAGACGGGCGAGCGCGTCGTCGGCTTTCGCCTGGCCGCCTACCGCGACGGCAGCATGGGCGTGGTGCCCCTGGACGACCTGCCGCACGTGTCAGAGCGCATGCGCGCGGCGGCCGCCATCTTCCAGCAGCACGTGCGCGCGAGCCGCTACGCGCCGTTCAACGCGCTCACGCACGAGGGCCACTGGCGGCAGCTGCTGGTGCGGACCACGCGCGGCGGAGATCTGCTCCTCTCGGCGCAGTTCCACCCGCAGCAGCTGACTGACGCGGAGATGGCTGCCGCGCAGGAGGAGCTGCGGGTTTTCATGACGGAGGGGCCCGGCGCGGCGGCGGGTGTGACGTCGCTGTTCTGGCAGACGGCCGGGAGGCTGCAGTCGGGACAGGAGAGGCCGCATCAGCTGCTCTCCGGCAGCCCACACATCACAGAGACGCTGTCCGGGCTCCAGCTGCGGATATCGCCCGACGCCTTCTTCCAGGTAACCAGGCCGTGTGATTGAGTAACCAGGCCGTGTGAGCGGGTGACCAGGCCGTGTGAGTTGGTAACCGGAGTCGGACCGTGTGAGTTGGTAACCAGGGCTTTGTTCCAGGTAACCAGACCGTGTTATCTGGTAATCAGGCCGTATGAGTGGGTAACCTGGGACTTTTCACAGGTAACCAGACAGTATCAGCGGGTAACAGATAACCAGACCTTCCAGTTAACCAGACCGTATGATCGGATAACCAGGTCGTGTAAGCGAGTGACTGCCTGAAGGTGCTTCTACAGGTTATTGCTATTGATACACATGTTTGTAAAGCTTAGAACGCAGTACGGCCATTGATATGTGTGGGCAATAAAACAAGCACTTAAACAGGCGTAACAAAATATTATACTGGTAAACACAATACTGTTCCTGGTTGAAGATATGCTTTACTGTTCATTATAACTGTTTAGTGTCAACGGAGCAAATATATTTGTGTCGGATATTATGACATTAATTATGTATACAATTATGGGTATTCCGTTCTGTTTCCCGCATCTCGATTATTATCTCCTTAGGAAGAGCGTGACACCTTGCATCCCCGTGCCTCTTTACAGTCTTTCCCAAAAGTAATGTGTAGGGTCCCCCATTATATGCATACTAATCAGTGCTATACGCAGCAGAATTCAAAGCAACTAGTTTGAGTTCACCCGCGATATATCGAGGATGAGCTCAGTACGATTTTTTATTATTATTCCACTGCATGCAGCACCGATTAGACCGTGAGTACATAACGTTTGACAAATTGGCCTTTTGTAGACTACCCCCGACTGACGGCATGTTTACCTCACCAGGTGAACACCGCCGCCGCCGAGGTGCTGTACGACGCCGTGGGCGAGTGTGCCGAGCTGGACGCGGACACGGCACTGCTGGACATCTGCTGCGGCACGGGCAGCATCGCGCTGGCGCTGGCGGGCCGCGCGCGCGCCGTGCTCGGCCTCGAACTCGTCGAGTCCGCCGTCGCCGACGCCAAGCGCAACGCCGAGGCCAACAACATCACCAACTGCCAGTTCCTGGCGGGCCGCGCAGAGGCGCTGCTGCGCGTGCTGATCGAGCAGGCGGGGGAGGGTCGCGCCGTGGCGGTGGTGGACCCCCCGCGCGCGGGGCTGGGCAGGGAGGTGACGCAGACACTGCGCCGCACCGAGGGGCTCAAGAGGATCGTGTACGTGGCGTGTGATATCAAGCAGGCGATGAAGAACCTGCTGGATCTGGCGCGGCCGGAGAGTAACCAGTACGTCGGCTACCCGTTCGTGCTGCGGCAGTTGGTGCCGGTCGACCTGTTTCCGCAGACGCCGCACGTCGAGGTGGTGGCTGTGCTTGAGCGCTGCGATCCCGACCTCTGGCGGCAGACGGGCGAAGCTGAAGTGGCGGTGGTGACCGATAGGGGGCAGGAGGGAGCAGCTAATGGCGATGCTGAGATAAGAGATGGTCAGAATGAAATAGAGGGCGATGGGAAAGGGGTAAGCGAGGAGAACAAGACGCCACCTGGCGAGGCGGATGTCGAGATGAAGGAGGCGAACGGTGGGTCCACCACTGCAAGTGTTAAAACCAAGGAGACTGAGGTTAAGGCCAACGCGACAAGCACAGAAAAGAAGGACGATGTGTCGGCGGCCACATGATACGAAAGTGTGTGTGGCATGTTACTGCTGTTGCTGATTCCGTTTTGCAATGTCAGATAGCTGAACCAGTCCACAATACAATATTGTTTTTAATATATGTTCCAGGGTCCTGTGAAATGCTTTGCATTTTGCTGAGTGACTGTTGACCTTGAATTTCATGATGTGTGATCCGGCTATTACAGGAGTTCCCTGCAACGTATTGTTCCGTCTACCATGCTCCAGTGTCTGGCCGAGGGCAGACCATGATTAATACAGGGGATCCTGTGGGGAATCCCCGATCCCACGCACAGAGTTGTTACCCTATTACTGCGCCGGTGCCCGCTCGGTCCGATCCAGCGTGGACGAAGGATGGAAATTTACGGTCTGTCCGATAAAGGACCAGTCACCCATCACTTATCTCACTTATGGCCAACTGAGAGCACCGTCACTCCCGCTCAAAATAGTTCGCAGTTGGAGTTACGGAGTTCCGGTTACAGCGTCCCGGCGCTGGGACGATAAGTTATTGTCACGGCCGTGACTGAAGCTGTGACGATGGCGGGACAGCGTCTTAGGGCGCTGCGCGGTGTCTACATTGCAGCGCCGTGACTAAAGCTGTGACTTACCAGCTCAGTACGTGACCGCGACTAGGCTGTGACCAAATATTTATTATTTTCACACCTCTATTTGCAGTGTATGTCCATCAAGGGCTTGGAGTTTACAGAAGCAAATGCACTTATATAATAGACTGGACTATAATAGTATGAGCTATTCAGATGAAGTTTTTTGAACTTCAAACGTTCTATGATATTTATAAATTGAACATTCGTTACATCAGAATAACTGCTTCGGCGCTTAAAAAGGAATGACACACACTTTTTAACAACTTCACCCTCATTCAAGACATGGAATTACCGTTCTGTATAGGCCCATCAGTCCCCGCTGTAAAGTCACCCCGTCCATACAAACAACCGCTCTGTCGCCAATTCCTTTCATTCCATCCAGCAGAGTGCAGCGCATGCGCATTGCGGCGCTGAGGGCCGTCACCGGTCGTCCCACAACGCCGCGGGGCCGGAGTCCCACGCCTTCGCGGGAGCGGGGGCCGGACTCCCGCGCCTTCGCGCCGAGGAGCCGGGAGCCGGGAGTCCCACGTCGCGTGGGCTGGAGCCGGGAGTCCCGCACCCCAGGAACGGGGACCGGAGTCCCGCGCCTTCGCGCCGGGAGCCGGGAGTCCAGCGTCGCGGAGCGGGGGCCGGAGTCCAGCGTGGCGGGAATCGAGAGTCCCGCGCGGGTGCCGGACTGCGACGTCCTATCACAGCGCGCGCCCCCAGCACAGCACGGACAGCGGACAGCGGACAGCTCGGCAGGCGGACAGACAGACGGTGCACGGGCGCGGCGCGTGGACACGGGAGGGAGCGGACACACGGACACACGAGCAGCGCACTGCCGCGCCGCACACCACCGACGGCCACAGCCGCGACCCCCCCCCCCCCCCTCCCTCCATCAGTCGTCACATAGTCTCTGGATACAATCGGCTGACCGCGCCTTGCCCATCCCCCAGCGGTCGCCGCTTCTGAGGACCCTTCTCGTCTCTCCGGAGCCGAGTGGAGTGACGCCAGGCCCCGACTCGTGCGGCCAGCGGCGACGCCCCGGCGGCCGCTCAGTTCTTGTCGGCCACGGCGTACCGGTGCGTCCAGTCGCGAGCGTTGCGGATGGCGGCCGCCTCGTCGCACTTCCAGAGCTCGGCCACGTCGTTGGCGAGCGGGTCGTCTGGGTTAGGCGCGCTGAGCAGAGCCTGAATCGACAGCAGCACGGTGCGGATCTGCAGCGCCGGAGACCACTTGTCTGAGGAGCGGACAGAGAACAGACACGGTCACAACCAACAGAACTAGACAGGGCCGGAGACCACTTGTCTGAGGAGCGGACAGAGAACAGACACGGTCACAATCAACAACAGAGAACAGACACAGTCATAATCAACAACAGAGAACAGACAAAGTCATAATCAACAACAGAGAACAGACACGGTCACAATCAACAGAACTAGACAGCGCCGGAGACCACTTGTCTGAGGAGCGGACAGAGAACAGACACATACACAATCAACAGAATGACACAGCGAACAGGCACAGACACAATCAACAGAATGACACAGCGAACAGGCACAGACACAATAAACAGAATCGCTCATCAGACACAGAATAAGACCAGGACGGCCATTGTCGTCTGAGGCGCGCAGACAACAGACGCGGACAGTCAGAACACTACACAACACTTATCTGTGGAATACACACATGAAGGACCGGTTCAACAAGATAGATATACAATTAGTTACCAGGCTGGACTAAACGGGACTACGCAGACACAGACGGACATCAAAGACGCTGGCAATGGGTATCAGAGTTTCGAGAGGAAGAAAAACTCGCTGCGACAGTGCTATCGCGAAGCGCCACTGAGATAACATTGTCATAAATACAAAAAAAAAAACATAACATCCTCCGAACAGACAACTGCGTTCAGACGACACAGTGTGCGCTCAGAACACAGCGTCGATGTCCCATGATCAGACGAGCTTTGGAAACAACATAACAGCATTTCAGTCGCCCAGGGTCCGGACTAGGATCGACAGAGCTGAATTCAGACCCGTCACCGGCTCTGCTGCTCTTCTTTACCTAAAGAACGTATTCCGCGACAAGCTGAGGTGACGAGAATAATTTTATTTTGAAGATTATTTCAAAGTAAGTATCACTGTTTATGTAACATTGCAGAAGCGGCGGGGTAGGATACCGGTGCGCCCGGACAAGGTCGAACTAACGGGACATCACCGGTGATTGGGGACAAGGCGAGTGAAAGGTTATTGTGACAAGCGTGCCGCCCGATAATAAGACACAGTAATGGCGGTAATATATACAGGACCTGACATTGAGCCCTCATTCACCGTAGCCACAAACATAAGCGGCGAAGTGCGGGCTCCGATTCACGGGGCCCAGCCTGCACCCGGTGGGGCGAATAAACCTGGCGACTGCGCCAGGGTGATCTACTAAAACGGTCACTGGGTCAATATTAGCGTGCAGCTGAAGTTTATTTACCGTTGCCTCACGTGCTTTGGTGAAAAGGTTGAGGGAAGGAATGCAGAATGTAGGGAGTGTGCCTACATTCTCACATCCCCATGAAGTTATTCACACTGGTGACTGGTCTATAAAACATAATTTTATTCATTTAGCCAAACTCACTTCAGTTTCTGAGACATACCAAAGACACCCTAATCACTCTGGGAGACCAAAATTATCAGTAGGCACCAGAAAACTTTCGCTACTGAAGTACCGCACTATCGTTTGAATCACTAGCATGCATCGTGTTAGCGTCGGTCAATATAAATAGCTCGTGCGCGCTGACAGCAGCTTCCGAACAGAGCATAAAGGGGCTCGAAACGTGAATTTCATATTATCAAATAATCAAACCAAGCTTCTACCGTAAAAAAACAGTTGACATACCAAAACAGCAGTCGAATTCCCTTCGAAACTGATTTATTTGTGGGCTGGTTGGACACCGAAGTTCAAAAACTGAGACGTGTAGACCATAGGTCAAGTGACCTCCAGTTTTCTTGTTTACTATAGATTACGCGACTAAAGGCATCCGTCCATTGCACCGTACCCAGTCGCCTAACCGCAGAATTTAACATGGGAGCCCATGGGCAACGCGCTGAACGCGGCATCGCCACCCACGGGATTCGAACCCGGGGATAAGTCGTGAATCAGAGGCAAAGCAAACTTGAATGAAAATAGCCAAGCTTGATTTGTATCTATCCAGTCAGTATCACCTGCTGCAGCGGCACACTTTGCCGACTCGTGCTCTGATGTCTTGTGCTCCAAAGTTCACAGTTACAGGCTGATACGGAGCCTCGACTCTGTCTCAGCCACAAACTGAATTTCGTCGCTCTCGTCCCTCCAGCCATATTAGTGCAGCTCGACGCATACTAAGCATGATAACATGGCTACGGAGTGCATTGAGCATGAGTCCGAGTTGGATAGTCAGTGATTTTCGGCCGGAGTCGTATTCCGTAAAATTGCGCCGACTCCGGCTCCGCCTGTCCATTACGGCCAGCGCATGAGGTAACGTATTTTCAGGTGCATATATATCTAAGTGAACTATCGGTGGAGATGATTAAATAAATTATGACCATTCAGTTTGCTTCAGTTAGCCTCAGTTTCCTTGCCAATCAAGTATTTCCAATTACGGTTGTATACCATGCCAACGGTCGGCAGAAAATAATCTAGTTGTCGTCGGATGCAGGACCAAAATGTCTTCACCATATATTAACTCCCAAGGATCTGGAGATTTACCCCCCCCCCCCCG
>JARBER010157540.1:0-10577 GCA_030265075.1 Balanus glandula
CTTCGATGTGCCGAGGTGTTGAGATCATTTTCTTTTGGAAGTGGGGTGATGCGTTGTTGTGAATGTTTACTGAACAGACATGGCATAGCAATGTCGCTGGTCGCTACCGTCGGTGGTGCGTGAATTGTTCACCCTGAATATCTCACCCACTCTGCACGACATCGATATGCGGAAAATTACTGTCTCGACCCTGTACTGACTGGCTGTTATCGCTCCATTGTACCACAGGCGACGGTCGATTCGTCAGCGCGTATGGCGGAGCTGCTCCGGAAGGTTGAGACGCTGAACGCCCTCACCGACAGCAACCGGGTGCTGCGTGTAGAGCGCGACGACCTCTCTCGGCGCTGCCAGGAACTACAGGTGCAGCTGGACACCACCAGGGCGGAGATCGAGCCGCTGCAGGTATGCTTGCTTGTGATGCCCTTGTTTCGGGGCAGATTGCAGAATGCGGGTGGTGTGTTATCGTCAGATTGCAAGGTGTCTTGCCTGTCGCGAATGCTGAAAGACACGACTGACCATCTAGTCGGAGAATTGACACAGCTGCTTAGTGTATAGTTAGGCACACCATGTTCTGATCCATCAGCGCTCCCTAAAACACTAATTAACAAACCAGATTATATGACTAAATCATGATAATCTACTCCCACTTTCGTGTCACTAATTTGAAATTTATGTGATCCTAATGACTTCAGACTCTCGCTATTAGATGGCTGAGGTCTGCTCGAACACTCATAATGTGGTATATACAACTGGTAACGGTCGGTCCGTCGCATTTCGCCGTTCTCAGGAGAAGAACCGTGCGGTGCAGGTTCGTTCTGACGTGCTGGAGAGCGAGGTGACGGCGCTGAAGGGTGAGGTGACCCGCTGGCGACAGCGGACCAACCAGCTCACAGAGCGGGCCAACAAGGCCAACCCGGAGGAGATGAAGAAACTGCAGTGAGTCGGCGGGCCGGGCTAGACTGATTGTGGGTGTCCCGAGTGCAGAGTATGTGAAATAGTCTGTAGGGACTTATGATTGTTATTCTGATTCGCTGCTCGTAGATTCCCTCCGGAGATTGATGTCACCAGACATGGTCCATGCCCTCGGGCGTTTTTGACTTTGAATGAGGATTGTGGCTACGGAAAATGCAATATAATAGAACTTAAGGGCATTTAAACCTATTGCTTATTTCTTACTTCCTCACACTCAAGATTTGTTGGTCGATCAAAGCATCAGAACACCATGAAAATCGCCAAAAACTGTGATGGATCCTGGATCCAGGAATGCACGGGATCCATAGGATCTTTGGCCATTTTCACGGTGATCTGATGCTTTGATCAGTGGAAAAAGATTAAATGTGAAGAAGTAGGTGAGGAGCAATAAGTGGCATCACAAATTATCATCATATTATCTTAATTATTGTCAGAATTTGGATTTGAAGCTTAAGACGTTTTGGATCCTGGCACATGTCTGATGTGACTATTCATGAAAAATTGTAAGCATGCTATGAATGCAGTTCATTGAGAGCTTCTAATTGGTGCCTAGTGTATCACACTGAGGTTATTGGTTTGGGAAAAACAAGGGGCAATAAAAGCCCCCCTCCCAGCAAGGCATGTTTAGCTGGAGACCCCAGCACAGCATGGGTGAAGGCACTGTTCTGCCCATTTATGTCACAACCTAAATACTGATTAATATTTATATAATCTCACCACAGTTTGCACGACTCAGCTCGGGACACACTAAGGAACATATCAAGATCTTGACACCTCTATATGATCTACAACAATTGATAACATAACTATCTTTTTACTTCACATGTCCCATTTGCATACCACAGCAATCAAGGTTTATTGAACCAAAAACTTTGTGTATTTAATATATTGATTTGTTTATTGTGATTTATTTATTGAAAGATTTATTTATCAATCATACCCAATTTGTCAAGCATGTTGTACATCATGCCTCATGGCAGGTTTCTCTCTTTAAGGCATGGTAAATGACTCAGCACAGAGTGCAGTGTAGCCAAAGGGATCCCAAAATTGTTCAATGTTCCAAGATGAGATATGAAATGTGGAGTATCTAGCTAAAACACATGAAAAAGATATGCTGATCATCATTTTCTTATACCAAGACACCTTCTGTGTCACAAGACGTGATCAAACAAGCAATTTTGGCATCCTTCCTTCTCCCAAATCTGTTAATTTGGTTACCATTACAAAGTGGGGCAAAATCAGGCGTAAGAAGGCATTTATATTTTTGTGGCAGCTTTTTAAAATTTGGGGCAGGAATAAGGTATTGAGAGCAGCCCATGTCAGTTTGGGTCAGCTCAAAGAAATGGGGACTTGTTCAATATTAAGCTGCTCCAAAAAAATTGTTGACTGCTCTGCCACACTTACTGGAGTCTAGAATTAAAGGTGGTTGGAGGAGTTCTGTGGCCCTCTCGATATGCCTAGTACTATATACTAGGAAGTTACCCACATAATACAATTTATTTGAGCCTCCCAAGTCCCAATAGCCAAAAGCACACTTTAATAAACTAACAATGGCATACAAAATCAAAATTAGGGCAAGATGCTGTAATGCTGGACAATCTCATCTTCAGACTTTTTAAGTGATCAGAATGTAACCAATGTGTCAGCATCTATACTGATGACATAAAATATCCAGAATTATGATGAGACCTGGTCCGACTTTTACTCTACAATTAACAGCACCATATTGATAGGACAGCATGAACACAAACAACATGTCAAAGGCATCAAATTAAGTTATTTTTGAAGCAACATTGCAATCCCCATCCATTGAAGACTGCATCATATTAATTCCCAATGTAAAAATCACAATTGAGCTCAAATAGCCATGAAGTTGAAGTGCATTACTGTGCAACCGCCCCTAATGCGTCACCACAGTGCATGCACGAAAGGGAGCATATTCATGTGATAACAGAAAAAAATATCAGTAGAACCATACCCAAGTCCGACAGAAATCTTGTACTCAATGATGGTCGTGGTTAGAAACTGCGTGAATAAATGAACGCACGATTATGAAAGGAACAAAGCCACTTGAAATTTTTTTACATTTACGACGCACATAGGGCAAATCTAAGATGGCGCAGGCAGACGTGCAGCCAGAAAAAGTCTTCTGGTAATATTTTATTTTAATATTTTATTCCTGTTCTAGGCAGAAATTTCCAAACGTTTATGCTCTGCTTCATGACATTTCGGTATCAAGAGTTGCTGATATCACTTTGCGAAAAATGATAAATTCTGGAAATTACAACATAGGGAACTGGTAGATATACGGCTACGAATTTCAAGATCTTGATATCAATGGTTGCACTGCCATATCACTGCCACTGATATACGGTGATGAGATAACTTGTTGCGGATGAATGGATGTCAGTACATAAGAGCCGATATCACCGAAAGGTGGCAGGCCCATATAATATTAACGTCCCCCCTCCCTGGATGTCAGTAGGGAGTGGGGACGGGGGCAACGGGAAAAACTGCCCCTGTAAGATTTGGCAAATATCCAATTTTGTATTTGCATAGGAGCGCCCCATTCAGATTGACCCCTGCATCATTTTTGGGAGCTTCAAATATTACACTTTCACGATGTTGTCCCGTTATCAAAACGTCCAATTCAAATTCCAACTTCATTTTTTACGTTATCTGTTACTTGAGGTTGCGCGTTTCATGGTAATGCATGGTTTCTCCTTTTATTTATCAGATAGGTGCGATATTGCCCTAATAGACAAAATACAGACATATTTTATTCCGAAACAAAACTGGTCTGGAAGCACGAGGAAAGCAGACTTGTCATCTGGTGATAAAATATTGACTTTGGTGGGGGCAAGGCCTTGGGAAGTCAAAGGAAAGATCGCGTCCCCCATACATGTAATCCCCCGCCCAGGTTTTTTCGTAGACCATGATCTATGATAGCGATAGATGATAGCGAAACAACTGAGACGCTATGCCGCTGTTTTGGACCACCTGCTGAGAACATCAAATCCCCACTTTCAAACAAAAATTGAGCTAGAGGCATCTGAATATGAGGTCAGGCCACCAGATCCAGGTCAAGGGACCATACCTCTAAAAAGTTTGCTCTCGTGCCAAAGCCAAATTTTTTAACGGATCAGTTTACAACTTAACAGGTTGTCACGAGGGCGTACGAACTTACAAATCATATATCTTGGAATTTTAATGACGGTGACCAAATGTCAGATGAATTACGTGACATCCGCATTATAAGTGAATTAATAAGGCAATTTTAGAATGCTCCCTACTTCAAGGATGTATTGTGCATATCAATCCAATTACTTCTGGATCATGTTATTATGGAGTATTCTTTTCGATCCAAGCGTTAATTTTGTTTTATGACCCGTATATAGCCATTTAATCATCTGAGGTAACGATCAGTTTTATTTTGCCAAAAACTCACGGCATAATGAAGCCGACAGCAATGTGTTTTTCGTCGAGACAAGATACCTAGTATGCAACATGACATGCTAGGACCGAATTTTGAAGTTGCCTTTTCAGGGTCAACATGTAGGTACTACCTATCAACGCGTCCCTAAACTCGAGGCACCTTGACAAGACAAACACAATGGGAAGAAAAGTATAGCGCTGTTGATTTGGTGCTAAGGTTTTGGCGAAAAACAGTTGCAAAAAGCAGCATTATCTTTTGTGACATCTAGTCTAGAATATTTACCTCAAGACCTGAGGTAAAATTGGAGAGCTCGTAGATTGCAAATGCCAATGTCTGGCGATTGTTTTTTTTTTCAGCTAGTGCAGTTTTCGAGATATATGGGTATTTCAGGACCGAAGTCCTAAGCTTAAGAAAAAAGGAAAATGCGACTTTTGAGATGGAGCGTCGCCGACGTTACGGACTTCACCTCTGGCAACCAGTTAATTTTGACTTCTCCATAAAAAGACCGAACTACTTACAATACGTAGCGTAGTTTTAGAGATCGGGGGCGGGGGCGGGGGCGGGTGGAAACCAATCCATCTCCTGCAGCTCGTGTTCGGCGCATACCCCTTGCGGTGCGCGGGGTGGTGCGGTACGCCTATAGGTGTTTCATGGAAACACGAATATACCTTGGGAAACACTCGACTTCCTGGCTCCGTCCCCCCAACTTACGGAAGCTAGAGACGCCCCTGGGAGACGGGGCGTCACGGGCACCCAACACGGTCAATAACCTATTGACCGCGGAGTTGGGGTGGAGCGTGGTCGAAAACCAAAAGTTGAACATCAACGAATTGCTGTCGGGCGCGGGGTATTTTACATACGTTTTTGGAAATGCGCCACTGGATCTGCCCCGTCCCAAACCCACGGCTAAATTCGCCTCTTTTTGAGCGGGGGAGGTAGAGCAACATCAAAAATGTTGAAAAGATGGCGAGAGAACGAATTGCGAGAACTGATCAGACTTCTTGTTGACAGGGAACATGGGATAAATAATGGAACATCCCCGTGGCGTAGACCCTGGGTACGCAGAACGTATTTCACGAGGAGAGACACCCGTTGGCTGGATCACCGTGTGACTGTCGACTTCCCTACCGGCTTGTCCCACCGCTCACGTTCTGCCACTTTGCCTCGGGGAACTGGACCGTTTATTTGATCCAAGTCTGACGTGGTGACTCAGCAAATTGCATCTCAGTGAATCAGTTTGGACTAAACACAGCCTTCATGTTATATGTTTAAGATGTCACACAATCCTCATTTTTTGACGAACAACTGATAACTCGTCAACTGTTGGTGTTGCATGGAACAATCATTTGAACGCAATGCGTCAACGTTCCGGACAATAACCGCATACAAAATATAATAAACGGTTCGTACTGCGTGAGATCACAGTCGTTATGGAACTTGCCGACTGACAGCTACCACCAACAAAATACAGAGGCGAGAAACGATTCAGATCGACTGCAACTGGTCAGTTCTAAGCAACTATTGTAACCGAATCTCGCGACATCGAAATTCATTTGCACATAAAACGCACAGTTGGCAGCAATTAAGTTGCCTTTACCGTACTCGCCTCGACAGCAAATCAGGCGTCCACTCGCATACCTTCGCATCGAGTTAGTGCCTTTTGTCATGAATACGCGTCAACATTCTACATTGGTAGCCCATGGAGGCTGGACTCTGGCGTTTAGAAACAGGGCCCAATGCGCAGTCTCCGATCACCGTACCCAATCGTCACCTTCGACGGCAGGTGCGTCCTCTCGTCTGGACCACGTACCACGTACCCGCAGCGATTCCGCGCAGTAAACACACGTATGGACGACAATGAATGAGTTCGGCTGTATTTCGGCGGCGGCGGCGGCGCCCCGTCTCAGTCGGCGTCAGCGTCAGATAGGCCCGCGCTGAGATGGCAGAAACACGCGCTTCCCACCACACGGAATGCTTGGGCTGCGACACACAATGACCCCGCTCACACATGCACGACGTCGACATACACACAGTCACACAGCACACGGCGCCAAGGCAGCGAGAAGAGCGAACGAACACGAGCGGCCGCGGCGGGCCTTTGCACTAGACCCCGGCCGGCATGACTTTGTATTGCCGGGGTACTAACCGACCGCTGGCCTTGTCAGCCGCGCTAAAACCACATCCAAATGACGATGAACACGTTTTCTGACGCACGAAACGCAAACATACATACACGCAAGCGCGCCCGCGAGCAGATCGGTGATCCGCTGCTCTGCCGTCGTCCGGTCGGCCGCAGTGCCACCGGACAGCGGCGTCCTCCCATTCCCCGAGTATCAACAGCCACAGACCCGACGTCCTGAAACAGCGGCACAGAGGGCGCACAGCGTCACCGCCACGCTGCGAAACAGCCGCGGCGAAACTCGATGAACGATACGGAAAACGTAAGCCTAAACCGACGAGCAGCGCGATGCATCATTAATCGCACGGCAATGAAGGCATGTGTAGATGAACGGAGTGTTTATCCCACATTAAATGTTAATCGTGTCAAAAAGAGTCAGACAGATTGATGAATTGAGGGTTATAATTGATAAATGAATTGAATCGATACATGTATTCAACTGATGTATGATGATTTGGGCTCAAGGGCGCCACATTTATTGATGCATAAATGTAATTGACGAATGCATCGATGAATGAACTGATTAATGAATTAGCCGATAAGTGAATAAATTGAGGCATTGAATGAATCGAGGTAATGAATAAATTACTTGATGTAATGAATGTATGACTTAGGTAATGAACCATGGATTGATTAATTGAAACAATGAATGAATGGATTAAGGTGATGGATGAATGCAATGAATGAATGAATGCAATGCATGAATGAATGCCATGAATGAATGAATGCAATTAATGAATGAATGCAATGAATGAATGCAATGAATGAATGCAATGAATGAATGAATGCAATGAATGAATGAATGCAATGAATGAATGAATGCAATGCATACAATGAATGAATGCAATAAATGAATGCAGCAAATGAATACAATGAATGAATCAATTGATGGAATGAATTAAATGCGGTAATGATGAATAAATGGACGTAATTAATCATATATCGATTAGTTGATGAAATGAATGAATGGACGTAATTAATCATATATCGATTAGTTGATGAAATGAATGAATAACTTCAGGTAATTCATGAATTGGGGTAACGCAATCATTAATGGATGAATGAATTTAAGAATAATTGAGGTAATGCATTGATGAGTGAAGTAAATCACGATTCTGGGCCGCCAGGCTACGGGGGCGGCCATCTGCACGAGTGTTTTGTCTCCGCGCGGTGCGCCACAGGGTCGGCGGCAGGGCAGCGTTGTCTGCTGGCCGGCGGAGGTCGGCGACGGAGCACCGCTCACCCGGTCAGACGGCGGAGGTGTGGCGGCAGCTGGAGTCAGCTGGCGGCGGCGACAGCCGGTCCACTGATCACGTCAGGTAGTGCAGGCTCCTGCAACACACCACGTGCCGTCAGATCGCAGTACAGCAGCAATATCAGCATACAAACACACAGCTGGGGCGTTAATCACCAAGCCGATAAACGGGACAAGCTTTTGAGATCACACTATTGGAAATATTTGAAAGCGGATATTTGTTTAGTTGTCTGGACTGTTTTGATGATATAAATATCGACAACATAAATAAGTTAACCTCACGTTTCGACAGCATGAAGCCGACAGAAGCTATGAGAAACAGCTGTATTTTTGTAGTGCAATGGAATCGGAAACGTTCGCTATTTAGGTGCAATGCGATCATGGATACGTTGAGGGCAAGCTAGCTAGCAGACGACACATGGACGGTTCACTCGCACGCGGTAAAGCACGGAAGCTCGCACACTCGCTCAGAGTGCCGGCGGACACCAACCCCGACAAGCGAGGCCCCGATAGCCCGAACGTCACGTGGTCACGCCGCAACCCGCCGCCCCTTATCTATAGACGTGCATTGGCTCATTCGACGCACGCTCCGCGGTCTCTCTGGAAACGGCAAGAGGTCATCCAGGGTTCCCGACTCGGCTACCTCTGCAGCCGCCCGACGAGCGTCCCGTGCAGCCCGCCCGCCCCGGCCGAGCCCGCTGGTCCCGGTCAGCCGAGCACCGACGCCGCGCGCGCGCCGAGGCCGGCCTTACAGTGCTATGGCTCACCTCTGGCGCCGCCGCCGCCACCGCTGGCCACGCGAGGCGCATCTCTCGCTGTCGTTCGCTCGGCGTCGTACCGCTGCGCAGGGTCGACGCACTGCGAGACACGGGCCGAGCCGTGCGCACGACACAGCCCCACTCGGCTGTCGCCTAGACCGAGAGGCTCGATACCTGATTAGGAGGAGCGGTCGCCTGGACAACACACCACCCGAGCTCACCGTACCTCGCCAGCCGGCCCCGTCTTCCGTTCGCTGCTGCTCGACGTCGCACGCTGCACCGCTTCGCCATTCGCTGCTCTCTCGCCGCTCGTGACACGCCATCTGCCCGCCACGCTCAACACACGCCGGGGTGAATGTGTATGTGTGGTTTATTGTGGGACGGCGCCGCCGCGCCCCAGGACATTGAACGGGGTACACATGGAGCTAATATCTAGACGAAGCAAACCAGAAAACCGCCTCGCGCGGCGCATCCCCGCCGCCGCCGCGTCCGCTGTCTTGTCTGCCGGCCGACTCCCACGGCCGCGCCGCTGCCGACACCGCTCGCGCCGAGCGGCAGTGTGCGCCACTGTCGCACTCGCCACTGGCCGTCGCTTAGTACCTGCGCACCGCGGTGAGCTCGCGATGCTGCGGCGCATAGCTAGAACACACAGACAGCGGTCTCAGGCCGGGGCGGCCAGCCAGGCAGGCGCCGGGGCCGCCGGGGCGACGGCACGCAACGATGGTCGTCAGATCAGCTGGGCTGTAACGCTGTAATAGATGGTGAGGAGACGGACGCCACCTGCCGCGGCACGCCTCGGGACGCTCTGTATCGCCAACGGGACTACGCACCCACAAAACCAACTAGCATATGCTCTCGTGCTCGCCGCGTCACGAATCCTGCACTTGAGATCGACTGGTGTGACTTTAGCTACTATAAACTGACGTGAAATGTCAGTTGATAGCTCCAACAGAGCATTTGAAGTGGAGCAGGAGCCAGGAACATCGACTCAGAGAAATGCAATGAACAAAATAAGAAATCGTCGGTCGGCGACGCCATTGTAATTTCAAAGCTATATTTATGTTTATTTTTTACTGGTTTTAAGTTTGCTGTTAGTTCTTTATTCTCACACAAGTTAGAAGTTGGAACAGGACATTATGTCATTTAAATTTTCATGCGATCGATATCATAATACCACGTGTCATCTTCGCATTGTTTGGACAGCCGATGTTACAATAATTTCATTCGGTGGACAATTATACCGAAGGATAGCTTCCTAAGAGCAAGAAACCCATGTCATTTTTAAACCAAAACTTTTAACTTCTGTTTTGACCACATACGAACAAATCAATACTTTTCCCGTATATCCGAGACAAAACTGGTCTGGGAACATATGTTGTATTTACATTTATTCAATTATAAAATTGTATGTTTCCGGACAATGAAAATGTCCGGAAACATACATTTTTTCAATCTTCTCCCAATATTTGGGGCCAAAAAACTGACCCTAAGGATCACCAGTTACCCTTGATACTTAAAATGGGATGCCGTTTGATTCTGACAGGCAACACATTTCTGATTACGGCATCTCTTTATCTTTGTCCGTTCGTAAGTTACACTAAACGCCTCGTGTATGTTCAAAATGCATGGCAATTATCAGCACTGGTGAATATTTCGGTGACCGAAATCATTAACTGGACAAAACCTTTTGCTATACAGCCAAATAGTTCATAAAACGAACATGTCAACGGTAAACAAATCGTGTAATGCTCATGACTTTGGTAATGACATCAGAGTAAAACTGCTAATTTTGAACTTGGACGATCTTAGGTCATTTAGGTGACATGGAACGTCACCTAATGATCTTTAAAAAAACGCTTACAGCTAGGCTAGATTCGCTCAATTGAAATTTTGTTATCTATTGTATAATTGATATAAATTCAGCTATACAAAATTTCAGACAGATGTGCCGCTTGCGTAAGAAGTTATTCAAGAGAA
>JARBER010157550.1:0-10576 GCA_030265075.1 Balanus glandula
TGTTCCATTTCCATGAATTCCCCAAAGTTTCTCCCATTTCCATCCCATTTCCATTCCATGGGAATTCTCATGGGAGTTTCCATTCCATAAAGGGCTTTCATGCATACATTAATAATTAAACAATTACTATCAGTTTTTTGGGGCAATATAGGTAATATATGAGGCAAATAGTCCACACAGGAGAGAAAGAGCAAACATTTAAAGCAGTCATTTTTCAAATCACAATTATAGACTATTCATCATCAGCTGCCTGGGCTGTAGGTTATGGAAGGATGTAATAACCTCTCAATATCCAAACTTGGGTGACATCCCACATTCAAAGAATATCATTAAACGTATCCCGCGCCGTGCCGGGGGGGGGGGGGTGTTTAGACACACACCCTCATGTTTTTCGCAGATAGCAAAAAAAAAAAAACGGCGGCGCGAAGCGCCATCGCTTTTTGGCATAACTATTGGGGCATCGATTCCGCATACTTAAAAAATGGTCTCAGGTCATCTCAGGGCAGGTCACCAGACCAGATCACGTGACCTCACCTCCAAAAACGTTTGAGATCGTGCCAAAGCCAGAGTTTTTTCTTGATCAGTTTTATACTTGCAGGGTGTCAATAAGGCATAAGTAACTACAAATCGTTCATCTCGGAATTTGTATATCGGTAACCTAAGGTCAGGTCAATTTCGTGACCTACCGATTATAAGCCAATGCGACAATATTCAAATGCTTCCCTTTTCAAGGATATGCAAGATATAAGGTCGATTATTCCTCGTTGGTGTTATCTTAGGATATTTTTTTAAGATCCGAGTGTAAATTTTCTTTTGTTACCTCGATGCATTTAAGGTCATACGAGGTCACCATCACCTTTTCATCAATAACTATCGAGACAATGACGTAGAGAAGTTAAATTGGCACAGACGTGTTAGCCTCGTCAAGACGCGTTGTCCAATATGCAACGTGACCTACTTGGGTCATCATTTGACCTTTACCTGAGGTCAAATTTTCAAATTGACCTTACAAGGTCAACTTGTACATCAACATGTATATCATCCCAAGCGTCTTGATGAGACAAACACGATGACGTAAGGGTCATTCCGTTCGCTTTCTTAGTTAAGTTACACAAATATCGTCTCAATAGTCGGCCAAACCTGAAAAAGGCCTAGAACTGGCCTGACCTCAGGTCATTGACCTGGACATTTTTGAAAAATTCGAAATACAAATATATTGGGTATTATCAAGTACTATTACTCCTGCAAGTAACATCGATCTAGTTCAAGTGGTCTCTGACATATCGGAAGAATAATTTTAGAACCATAGGTCAACTTTGTGACGTCACAGGTCATAATCTATGATGACCTTGACCCCAAACATTATTTCAAGGAAGGCTTTTACTATTTGTGGCAGGTACTGAAATTTTCAAGGCTTTGCGTTGAGTTGTTAGTCTGCCATCGTAAACAAATCCAAAGAAGGGGCAATATATTGCCCCTCCCGTGACTCGCGGGTTAAGCTGATTTTGATGTTAATATTGTGTCTAGTGACGTCACAAAATGATGCATGTCTGCATCGGTTTTTGAGATATTAAGAAAAATATTAATGGAGGGAGTTAAAAAGCCTATTCCGGTGACTGACGGCTGAAAATGTATATTATAACGCAATATTATACCTATTAAAGCCACTTGTACCTGTCATTATTTTGCGTCATATGTTTTCAATACTCTGTGAGGTGGTGCGTGGATGTATTTGTACCCAGTTTGGTATCTGTACTTGGGCTGCATACTCGGATAAAAGACTGACCGAAGGCTAATGGCAGGAGCTTGACATTGGTAGGAAATGTGCTGATATGCATGCTATTGTGTACTTGCGATTTACAAACCTCAAGATATCGACAAATACTAACATACAAATTATACGTGTAACAGTCAGCACATATAGGTGTGAATCCGCCTTTGGCTGGGGGAGGGGTCAACAAAGTCCCCCTCAGGTTTTTTTCTCAATAACTCAAAACTGAAAGTGATATCAGCGTAATTCTTCCGACTAGCTTCTCCTGCGTCAATTTGACGTTCTGTATGCAAAAAAATTTACCAGAATTTGAGATATAGCTATCCTAGTGACATCAGTAGGTACATGCAATTTTGGACCGAAAAACAGTGTAGCCTTGAAGGGACATTGCCATTGCCGATATTACAGTCAACAGCGTGTCTGTGTGTGCCAGTCTGAAGCAGTTGACAGCGTGTCTGTGTGTGCCAGTCTGACGACGCAATCTGAACTCAGCTTTCTTCTCGTTTCGCCGACAGAAACATCTGACTGACCATGAAGATCGTCCTGGTGCTGACAACGCTGTTCGCTCTGAGTGTGGCGAGGCCGCAGACTTTTTCACAAGGCGGCTCTCGGGCCACAGCCGACAGCATCGTCCGAGGACGTCCAGGCTCGCTCTCTTTGAATGCTGCACAAATTGTTGGTGGCTCGCAGCAGGTAACTATAAATGGAACCCATCCGAGTCGTCCATTTTATGCCACTTCCAATATAGTTTGATTTAACACGCGTGGCGTAGGGGTCTCCAGCCGAACACACGGTGCAAGGGGGATAAATTTTACCCTCTCGTATCTTCCGAACCATAAACCACAGCGAGACGCGCAAGCCAGCAATAGATAGCCAAGAAACAGTTGAACGGTTGAACAATTTTTGTTGACCTGGAGGTCACATGTAACGTCACAGGTCAGGTCAAAGTTCAAAATATTGTATCTGGATTTGACGGGCCATGTTTCCCATACAAAAACTGTGAGTATAAATTGTATTAAACAAAAACCTCTGACAAGGTGTGTAATTAAGGTAAACATTTTCAAAATATCAAAGAAACTCATGCGGCCCACATTTCGTGAGCACTTTTACACGTGTAATACGATACAATTACTGCTCTTTAAATTCTGTCCGCATAAAATGATCCTTATGCGAAATTCAGGTTGAAATCAGGTCATTTAAGGTCAAATTTTGAAACCAACTAAATTAAACGAGAGTTAGATTTATCCAAAATGCTTTTGCCTAAAAAGAGCATTACTGACATTCATTTGTTCGTATCTTGTCAAAAAAGCAAAAAACCTGATTTTCCAAATGACGTCATCAGTCACTTACAATTAAGGAGCTATAACTGTCAAAATCAGAGACATTTCTTGGAAATTTGTTTTAATTATTTCCATGCGTAGTTCTCTTGCGGATATTCCGAATTTTTTAATAGCTTAAGAAAAAACAGTTTTTTAAGAAAAAAAAATGTTTTTTTAATTTTGGGGGCAAAAACCAAAATTCCGAATATTCGAGATAACAATGAAGACAATTTAATCAACTATCTGTTTCAATTTGTATTTGCGAACCACGATTAAGCAAGATTTTCTATGATTTTTCAAAAACATGTCGTTTTTCATCAAAGAGACGACGACAACATCAAAACGTCATTTTGCTTAACAATTTCTTTGATTTTGTTAATTTTTTCACAAGACGTCAAATCGATGCAGAATAAGTAATAGTAACTTTTGAAGTCGATTTATTGAATTTTGTTTTAGGTATCAACAAAATTTGGGAGGGGGAAAATTACCTCCCCCTGCGTCGCGCGGGTTATAGTTTGCAGCATAGATACTTTTTAAATCAGGTAGACACATTGTTGAGGAAATATGTATTAGTATTATACCTACGGCTACGGCATTTGTTTAGATAATCATGGTTAATATAGAAAAGAACATGATAGTTCTGCGACAAATAACGTTTTTAATGCAGGCTGATAATCACTGATATAACCATTAGGCGTTACAAATACGAGGGATTATTTTACCCGCTCCTTGCCGGTGATCGACGCCAATTTCATCGTACAGTGGGTAGACAATTAAGCTTTTTGACAACCATTTTTTCATTCGGCTCTCATTGGTCGTATCAAAAATGTTTCAAAGGTAGTCAAACATCATTTTTGAAAATATTTTAATTTTCTCGCTCATGTCAAAATTCAGGTCACCAAAGCTGGTCAGAGCAGTCGAATTTTCCAGTTTTAGGACTTTGCTCTATATATTCTCATAGCTAAATCTCTAAAACTGTTCTAGCTAGAACCTAAGGGAAGCAAACTAATCGCTAGCCATTCACATTTCCAATTGCTAACTCTCCCTAAAATTTGACCTAAGGTCAATAGTGTAGGCTCCAAATGTAAACCATTATCTACGATCTCTTTCCATTGTCCCATGGCTGATGCTGCTGTGGTCTTCACGTTCGTCATATTATAATAAATCCCTAACCTGATAAGCTTATTTGGAAAGCAAGATGGAGTGCGATCGCTGTCTTGCTCATATACTTTTTTTCGATGAATTTTGCGAGCCTTTCGTAAAGACCATATACGGTCAGATATAATAACCACGACGATGATGTGTAATGATAAACAGAAAGCAGTACTACTTCTTTTTATACTTTTCTACTTTCCGATATTGCTAGTGAGTCACTATTTGTCAAATTTCACTCATGCATGTCAATTTGTTCGTCGCCAGTAGGTAATGTCGCAAGCTTTGTCTCCATTCATATACTGCCCACCTGTTTCTACTCTGACGCATTTGTTTTTTATGTACGGCCAAATTGTATCATCAGCTGGTTTTCGGCTTATTGAATGGTGATATTGTTAGCCAAATCAGTTTTGTTTGTGTGTGCAATGTATAATATACCAAGACCTCTATGTCAAACACCAATAAATGTCATACTTACAAATCGTATCTTCAGCAGCGCAAAACAAACATCGTGAAAACAGCTAATGCCAGAACGCGCGTTTCAAGCACTTTACGTGTTGAAATTTCAGACATGTCCTGGGATTATTGGGTTCAAAGAGGTTTGATCTCGTGTTTTCTGAAAATGTGCTGCTTCTTCTCCAGTTTTTACCAAAATCGGATTTGATATAAAAGAGTACCTATTTTCCTCACAAGGCATTAACCCTCGCCCTGGTGTGGGGGGGTCAAAATGACCCCCTCCTCCGGTTTTTCTGGCATAGCGAAAAAAGGGCGGCGCAAAGCGCCGTCATTTTGCATAGCTGTTACAACATCAATTGCACATACTTTAGAAAAAAATTTTACTCGGGTCATCTCAGGTCAGGTCACTAGACCAAGTCATGTGACCCCACCACCAAAAAGTTTGAAATCGTGTCAAAGCCAGAGTTTTTATCCGATAAGTTTGAATTTTACAGGATGTCATAAGGATATAAGTACCTACACTTCCTTTATCTCGGAATTTCGAAAAATTTGACCTAAGGTCAGGTCAATTTCATCACCTCTCCATTATAAGTCAAGGGGGAAATATTTAAATGCTTCCCTTTTCAAGGATATCAATAATAATAATTCCATTACTTCTGGATCATGATATTATAGGGTATTCTTGATAATCCCAGTGCAAGTCTTGTTCAATATCACATATGAGGTCATTTGAGGTCATCCGGGGTCACCAACGCGTTTTTAACAATAACTAATGACATAATTAAGATAGATAATTATGTCTTGCGGCAATGTGTTTGTCTTGTCGAGACACGTCTAACGATGAGCAGGTAATTTATTGGGTCAACGTTTGACCTTGACCTGAGGTCAATATTTTAAGTTGACCTTGCAAGGTTACCATGTATATCATTCAAAGTGCATTGGCAAGACAAATACGATGACGTAAACAAATTTGCGTTATCTTTCTTAGGTAAAAAGTTATTAGCGAAAATCATTTTGTCCAAAAAGTGTCATTTTGTACTTCTATGATCTCTAGAGCCTTCTATTTCTAGAGCCTTCTATTGACCTGAGGTCGAATTTGACGACACTTACGCGAAAGACAATGTTATTTTCTTTCGATTGCTTTTTATCGTTTGTTTCTACCTAATAAAGTTTCTGAGCTATATGTGAATATATGGGGCGATGTCCTAAATCTTGAAAATTTGACCTTCTATGACCTCTGGTGACCTCAAATTTCACCTAAGGAAAAAATATTGAAGATACCTCAATTTCAATGTTTGAGCGCTTTCGAACGTATTTCTTGGTGTTTTTTTAGTGCTAATAGTTTTCGAATTACTAAGGGGGAGGGGGTCATTTGGCCCCCCCCACCAGGGCAAAGTTGTCTCAGAGGCCCACCAGTGCGCGGGTTAAAAGAATTAGACTGGGGTGGAAAAACGGATAAGGGGCAACAATTTGTCAATCGGGAGCGGCAGCTCATGGAGTGGGAAGTGTGTGTGTGTGTAGGGGGGGGGGGGGCAGCGTGTATATTTTTTTCAGGGAGCATTTGGAAAAAGAAAAAATAGGCGCAGCTATACAACTCACTTAACCAAATTATAATATTTTTCCTGGCATAACCCACGTCTTACTGAGAGAAGGATATAATTTTGTAGCCCCTCCCTCGGTATTTTGCAATATATCCTAAGCGAGCCATAATATCTTCACCTGTCGCTACCTTCAACTCACGCTACCTTCTCTCACATTAATTTCGCACAACTCGACACAAGAAAAAAATATGAGATCATGCAAGATTAGCCGGTAATGACGTCAGGACAATGGTTTTATAATATCTTGGA
The DNA here is from genome assembly GCA_030265075.1 of Balanus glandula. Lineage (NCBI taxonomy): Eukaryota > Metazoa > Arthropoda > Thecostraca > Balanomorpha > Balanidae > Balanus > Balanus glandula. The sequence continues at coordinate 6,549 of JARBER010157550.1, forward strand.
GAAAAGTCAGGGTTTACAGAAAATTTTGTCAAAAGTTTAGTTTTAAAGTTAAATCACATTGCTTATTATCAAATATCTAACCATTTACTCGGCTACCATTGTTATCTCAAAGTTGGGATATTTGGGAAAATTCAAAATTTGTAGAAATTCAAATGTTTTTTTTAGGTTTCCAAAATGTTAACAAAATTGATTTAAAAACGGAATATATGTGATTAATAAGTATTTAGTGAATATGAGTACCAAATTTAAAGCAGACTTCTAAAAAAAATGACGGACCTATGATTTTTTTGAAGGTAAAAAAGAGCATTACCAATGCATTACGATGCATACAAACTGAATTTGAGTTTTTGCGTTTTACGACAACTCGTATGGATAAAACTGTGCTCGATTGTCACGTTTTGCATTCTAGACGAAAAACAGCCCATAAACATGTGCTACAACGCCTAATGACCGTATCCTTAAATTTGACCTCGTGGCCTCGGATGACCTTGACCTGATGCGAGGTCATCAACAGCTTAGTATGGTACTTAGAAGTGTCAAACTAACGAAACAAATTTTCATAGCCACTGCGTATTCGTTAAATGTCGCAATTTGGCGCGATAATGCCATCAAATTTTATGTTACGGTCAAACGCCGAAAATGTCACGTGACCTGTGACGTTATCAGTAAACCTGATGTAAACAAAATTAAGTTTTCTTCGACGAGATTGTCAGGGCTACTGAATGCCGCTTGAGTTTTGACGCTCGGCTCGGTAATTTCCGGAGATCATGGGAGGTTATATAGCCCTTCCCCTTCCCAGTAAGTGAGTTTTAAATTATACCCCATGGTAATGCATAGGTTAAGACCTGCAGACCGGCAAATCTTCAATCAATGAGTTCGGGTACGATTTTATGAAAACGGAGCATTCAACGAAAAATCGACAAAGCAAAGAAGAAAATTAACACCCTACATCTTAAAATTTGATGAAACTTCGTTCATGGGTTTATTGGAAGCAAAAGCACTTCGGCGTAATTTATCAGCATCCACTGGTCAGCAGAGCTATGGAGTTATAGCCTGCGGCATTTTCACACCATTCGACAAACCTATTTTCTTTGATCATTTCCAAAGGTTCAAATTTAACAAACCTTTATATAATTCAACTACTCTTAAACTGAAGAATGTACCGTTTTTCAGTTTGAAAATATCACATTATTTTAACTTTGGTGACCTTACGTGACCTTGACAATGAACATTTTTTAATGAACTTCATGGTGCTGTCTAATCGTGAGCCGAAATTGGCGGATAGGTATTTTCGTTTAGATGTCATTATTTTTGCATTCAAACAATTGTGCTAGAATTTCGAACGGTTTTTGGTCGTAGAATACAAGGCAATAAGTCGTTGCCGATGCTTGAAAATAATAAGTGAAACTTATTTTATAAAATTATCTTTTCTCCTATATCATTTCGACTCCTTGTTCAAGGTGATATCAGGAATTAAACCCTTGAACCCTCAGATAAAATAATATCGTCGATAAGGGATAGCTGTGCATCACATAGCGCGTACCACAGTTTAAATGGCCGGTAAGCTAAGTAAATAAGCCTAGTTGATACGCGTTCCGTACATTCTTCAATGACCGGTACTTACAAGCTGATTGCAACTTATTTTGGATCTGCTCAAAGTGCTGTCTTTTTCCTTATCGTTTTTTAGTCAATGGAGTTGAAATATATGCTAAATCATGTTTGTTTCAATATTCGTCTTTAGTGTACAGTTGACAGCGATTTAATACACAAGGAAACTAGATTAGTAATTAACAATTGAATTGCCTCTTATGGTGGCCTATATGTGTACTGGTTTAAAAAACTTTGTTCATAAACTTCAACATAACCAGTTTTGTATAGGACTGTATGGCTTACATCATCATGATGTAATTCGTTTCCTTTTATAAACTTAAGAAACGATATAGCAAAGAAGACAATGAAATCGGATTATCCCGTGGCGTGAGTGTTCTACATTGACTCGCGTATCACCTTCGGCTCGACGTTTAACTGATTTTTACTCTTGCTCGTAGTTTAATATATACTATCAAACCCATCCCTAACGGAGCCCTATTTAGTGTCAGTAATTTTTTTCAGGAACATTTCCAAGCGTTGAACACATTTAAACCATAGGTCAAAAGACATGGTGCGCTTGAAATACTGAGAAGAAAATACTGATCATAATTTTAGAAGAAAAAAAATATTATCGGCCAAGTTCTTGGTTATCTGATAAAAGTATTAAAAAAACAGATTTGATGCTGGTTTGCTTGATGCTGGTCAAAAATGTACTGTGGTAATGGACTAAGTGTGCATTTAAGCCATTTGTAATGTGTGATGTGTAATAGCGCTTTTTGGAGGCTCACAAGGTAAAAAGATTATTATTAAAAACCGTAGCCTCGTACTTTGTATAAATTAGTCAAAACAAATAAAAAAAGAAAACAAATGACAGTTTCGGACGTAGCCCATCCTCAAGTCCATGTTGATAGACCTGAGGAGTGAGGATGGGCTATGCCAGAAACTGTCGTCTTTTTGTCTCTTTTAATCTGTTTTTACTAATATATAGGCTACGGTTTTATGAATATGAGGCTACGGTTTTTAATAATCAAACATGAAGCTGCAAAATATATTTTTTCAGGGTGAAAACTTGTATAGCCCCTTTATTGGTAGACTTCATTACGCTTATTTTTTTATTTCTTAACCCGCGTAGTGGGATACTTGCGACTCAACTTAATTTCCGTTATTTTACTTCAGCACACAATTATAATCCATGCCGTGCCCAATTTCAGAGGCGTGTCGGTGCGGCCTGGGGAGAGGAGCCGCAGTCGGCACGGCGCGCCGGCCTGGCCGCAGCTCCGCCGCCCAATAACACGGCCGGCGCACATTAGAGTGGGCTCATTGACATGCGCGCCGGCAATGACGGCGCCCATCGTCAGCCGGCACGCCAATGACATCGGCCGCGTCGCAGCCCGTCCTGCAGCTGGCCCGTCCAGCGGGGAACCCTTCATTGCCACGGGGGAGAGGGCAGGGGACCTCCTGAGACTGAGCTGGCCCGGTCCAGCGGGGAACCCTTAACACCGGGGAGAGGGGAGAGGGACCTCGTGAGACTGGGCTGTCCGGTCTAGTGAGTAAAGCCCTTCATGGAACATATTTTCAGCCCCTTTCCCATTCCATCCCATTCAGCCAGATCCAAATCTTTCCAGTATATACTCATACTTGATTGGGCTCCCATTTCCATCCATTTCTACCTAATTCAGCGTATTTAACTATTTTTAGTTCTAAAAATGGTATGGTCTCTTTCATTCCAACCTAAATCCATTTCATTCCATGAATTCCTCAAAAGTTGTCCCATTTCCATCCGTGTCCATTCCACTTCCATATCCATATGAAATTACCATTCCATGAAGGGATCTACCTACTAGTGAGGCATCCTTGCCGCCGGCCCGGGGACAGGGGAGGACACCTCCTGAGACTGGCCTGCCCTGTCCAGTATCCAGTGACGAACCCTTGCTACCGGAGAGAGGGGCCTCCTGAGACCGGACTGCCCCATCCAGTGAGGCAACCCTTTCCCCGGGAGAGAGGGGGTCCGTCTGAGATTGGTCGGATCTGTCCAGTGCAGGCAGCTCTGTCCAGTACAGGCAGCCCTGTCCAGTACAGGCAGCCCTGTCCAGTGCAGGCAGCCCTGTCCAGTGCAGACAGCCCTGTCCAGTACAGGCAGCCCTGTCCAGTACAGGCAGCTCTGTCCAGTGCAGGCAGCCCTGTCCAGTACAGGCAGCTCTGTCCAGTGCAGGCAGCCCTGTCCAGTACAGGCAGCCCTGTCCAGTACAGGCAGCTCTGTCCAGTGCAGGCAGCCCTGTCCAGTACAGACAGCCCTGTCCAGTACAGACAGCCCTGTCCAGTACAGGCAGCCCTGTCCAGTGCAGGCAGCCCTGTCCAGTACAGACAGCCCTGTCCAGTACAGGCAGCCCTGTCCAGTACAGGCAGCTCTGTCCAGTGCAGGCAGCCCTGTCCAGTAC
>JARBER010157571.1:0-10576 GCA_030265075.1 Balanus glandula
CCAGTCTAACTTTCAGACAGGGGTGTAGAGTCGGTCTCTATCCCAGCTAGGGCGGTGGGTTGGTCTATCTCTGCCTACACCTGAGCTAGGATGCTGGGTCACCCATGCTAGGGTGCTGGGTTGAGCTGCCCTGTCTCCGCCCTAGCTTGGGTGGTGGGTCGGATTGTCTCTGTCTCCACCTCAGCTCGGATGGTGGCCGGTGGGTCACCCCAGCTCGGATGGTGGCCGGTGGGTCACCCCAGCTCGGGTGCCCGGTCACCCCAGCTAGGGTGGCCGCTATGTCAGGACGCCGGCCTCAGGGGGAGGGCAGCGCACCGCTCGACCGGCGTCAACAGATAGGTCCCGCGGGCGCCGTGAAATTGACGGATGGCCTCAGCCACGCCACAGCTTCATACACACCAGCTGGCTCAGAAATAGGCCGGTTAATACTCTCACAGCAGTATAGAAACAGACCGGTTACTGACCTCACAGCGGTATAGAAGCAGACCGGCTACTGCCCTCACAACAGTATAAAAACATGCTGGTTACAGCTCTCATAGCAGTATAGAAAGAGGTTACTGCCCTCACAGCAGTACAGAAACAGACTGGTTAATGCCCTCATAGCAGGGCACAATCGTAGTTGTTTTAACCTCTCAGTTAACAAAGGAAAAAGTTCGGGCCATCCCTGTGTCGCGTAGGTTTGTTAATAACATTCGACTTTCGTTAGCTTTACTCTAATATACGAGTACAACTGCATACTTTAATTGAATGACCGGAATTGGATCTAGGCTGTCTGGATTATTAAGGTACTTATATGACTCGTTTTTCGGTGACTGCCTTGACTATCGTGACTATTACCACAAGTCCCTGTCCTGTTGTAGCTTCTTGGGATCGTTCGGTTCTCGTGACCCTTTGAACCCCATGAACCCATGACTGTGAACCCACTCCCAGCGACAGCTCCCCGGCTTGGAGGCTTCTGCACTCTGCAGCTCTGGCTCTGTGTGAGTATAAGGCCTGTGTCGAGTCACAGCCACTAAATGTGCTCGCCTGGGTCTCTCTCGGCGCTCGCCGACGGAAAATTGAAACCGCTTCGCGATGCAAATTTATGAGATGAGCGTCGGTCGCTATTTCGGCGGTGCTGGCGTTTGACCGGGCGGCGTTTGTACGAGACCAGCGGGTGCTGGCGGAAAGTATAGCGAGAACACCGCTCCGGCTGGAGCCTATAGGAACGCACTTCGCTGGTGAATACAATGATTTAAAGTTAAGAAATGTTTCCTGTGCCGGCCTTCATGTGGTTGTGTTTCCTGAAATGTTGTGCATGTGTGTACGGTTGCTTGATTCCTGACTATCCATGATATTGAGATGGATGCGTTAATGCATATAGGCTCGTGGCTAATTTGTATAATCAAGGTCAAAATCCATAGATCCCTTTTTGCGGCGAGCATGCGTTGCGTATTTCACCGCCGACGCCATCGGCCCGGGCCGACTTCTCAGCCGATCCGGCCGAGTCCGAGCCCAGCACATGACCGGGATGTCCGTCCTGAGCCTGCACTTCAGTATGCAGGGTCAGCGCGGGGTCCGGACGATGGCTGCGCCACTCCTGCCGCCGTCTGTCAGACCGCGCCACTACGGCCGCCTCCGCGCCGCGAACTGCCGCTGGGGAACGCTCAGATGGAGATGGGAAGGGTGATCCCCGGATGAGGCCACCGCACGCCGCCAGACGACAACTAAATTAAACCCAGATTTCTCCGGGGATTTCTGGCGGCGACATTATCGGCCAATAAAGGTGGCAGACGGAAAAATAGCTGTCTGTTCTGGTGAGACGCGCCTCGCCAGAAGAGCAGATGATGTGGTGTGGGAGGGACGTGACGAGAAACGTGTGGTGTGGGAGAGAGGGAGAGACGTGATGAGAAACGCCGATATAGAGGCTGATAAAGCATTCTGTGAACAGTGCAGGTGCTGTCGATATATTCTCAGTAGAAGCCTTTCTCATAAAGCTATTTTTACAACGATTGTAGGTTGCAGATTGTAGACTCAATTTTTCACCTGTATTTTAAGGAGTGATACGCGGGTTCTATAGTCGCGTATCGGTGTGCGGTTGATCACGGCCGGCTCTCACAGTCACCTATGCAACAAACACGACTATAGGACGCGAGTATCACTCATTAAAATACAGTTGAAAAATCGAATATGCAACCTATGGCGTTAGTTAAACGTCTTTGTTGCATGATTAATCCATGAAAGTAAAATATATTAGACAAATATTAACTATATTTTCCAGCACATACATACATCGTGCCGACAAATACATCAAACAGATATTACAATAGTTAACTTGAATGAATTCAGGATAACGCCAGGCGTTTCAAAGGGGCATCACATTGCCAGCTTGAGCATATATGTCTAATTAGCTGTATGCAATATCGACAAGATGTAGTTGTTCGCCTTCGTTTGATGCTGGTATTACACCCCAACACGGTCACACCGTCTGAGTAACACAGCACTCCTATCTCGGAAGTCATTAGCTGTCCCGGCACTAAACATTGTCGCAATGTTCGCCCGAAGGCGCCAATATATCCACTGAGCCTTTAGACCCCATCCAATATGGCGACGTCCACTGTTGTCTCCTCCCAATATGGCGTCTGGCAGCGCAGCGGCGTGATGCTGCTGCGGGTGTCTTACCATTACATACACCTCACCCCGTCACCTCGCCTCGCCTCGCTTCGCCTCACCTCGCCTCGCCTCACTCCGCCTCGCCTCACCTCACCTCACCTCACCTCACCTCACCTCACCTCGCCCCGCCTCACTCCGCCTCACCTCGCCTCGCCTCGCCTCGCCTCGCCTCACCTCGCCTGACTCGTCCGCCGGCCTCCGGCTGCACCGCGTATTCAACACAGACCCACCAGCTGTAAAAACGCCCGGCAGGCAATACGGCTCGGGTGATGGGTGGCTCCGGCGGGACAGCTATTCGGGAGCGCCGCGCACGCACCAGCAATGACAGTGGCGCGACAAATGGTCGGCCTTTGAACCAGCAGGGTACGACTGTTTTGCTGACGAGCAGGCTGAATGTGACACTAAAATGTTGCATAATTTGGTCGCATTGACTCGGGATGCGTCGATTTTGGCCGTAGCCTTTCGTTTTCTTCTCCTGTCAAAGCTGACATATGATGTATGCTTGCATGTAAGAAGCTTGTCCATAGTGATATGCATCAATGGACAATGGACATTGGCCAAGTCTCATTGGTCGCTGATTTGTACGCTATTTTAGTTTCTTGTGATCACATGCCATCGGCTCTTTCGTTTGTGCCATGCCATAAGTGTCATGCGGGGAGGGTACATAATAACCGTTCTATACTAGTAGGTACATTGAATATACAACAGCTTAAAGAGTATGTGGTCAGCAAGTTAAATGATGAATGTGACTTGTGAGGATCGCCAACATAACTACCTGGCAGAAATACCCGTAACTCACTGTGATATCATTATTGTACGAATATGGAGCAGTCCTGTGTATACATAAGGAACGTTTATTTAATCTAAGGCATTGAAACAGCGGATTTTTCATCTCCAGTTCATTTCATCTGAACACTGGGGCATCTCAAACAGAGCAGCGCTTTACAACATTCCTTTATTGTTTGCACGTTGAACTTCTTCAGGCTGTTTTTCATTGAACAATGACTGTTTCGTCGTCGCAGAGCAGCCAAGGAGCCAGAAGGCATGCCATCCTAAATTGGGTGTCTTTCGTATTTGAGCGCGCTCTCCGCTTCTATTGCTGTAAAACGGTGGCGACTGCCGCTTTTGTCCTGCTAAAGCAATTTGCCTGCCGTTCCTGTTGTTCCCTCCCATCTCCGTTGTTCACAGAAAATGAATGCAAATTCCTCACTTAGCCGCGCCGCGCGCCAGTCTGCCCTATTCAAACAGCCCGAGGGCAAAAATAGCGTCCTGCGTCGGAGAGTCGACTTCATGCGGTGCTTAATGGCCCCGCGGGCCCTATTCCTAGTGACGCGGGCGGGCGGCACGGCGACACAGCCGGCCAAACGGCCGCTAAAGGCGCGCCGGCCGTCCGCACCATTAGCATAAGCGCCGCACCGCTTCGCGCACTCTTAGCGCCGCCAGGACTGCCTTTTAATATGGCCCGCGAGCTGTATCTGGTATAATATATGACCGCCGGCTGAGGCCCGGCACAGGCGCACAGTGTTTAAGTCGAGGTCGAGACCGGACATAAATCACCAAAACTGAATATTTTTAAATAGCAAATTGTTGTTAATTTTTGCGTTCACAAATGTTCAGGCATTATAAAAAGTCCATTTAAACCAAATTGAGGATGCATTTTCACACAATCAAGTGGCCCAAAGTATGCCGAGTTTCAGGGTCTACGTTTGGCGGGCAGATGCTAAAAACGTAGTGTACATTTACTGTTTAATTATGGGTGAAATAAAACAGTAAACCGATATAATTTTGGGATTACGTTGTAGGTCTCACATTTCTCTTTGAGTCTCTGGACAGTTTTTAACAATTCATATTGATTTTCACTATTTGTTTTTGGAAACTGTTAGGCCTTACCAGCTTCGTTTTTTGAAGAGTAGGCTTCTGATGACAGACAGCTACAAAAAAGGCTCGCTAGAGCTCGATATAAGACCAGTGCGAACACATTACCTTGTGAGTTATGTATGTGTCTTGAAAATTTCAGCTGCGTCTGGTTGCGACTGCTTTGTTGAGAGCCTGTTTAAGTTCGCAATGTCGTCTCGGCGCGAGGCGCCGCGCTGGCCGGCTGGTCAGAGCCCCGCATAGTTAAAGATCAAATAAAACAACAAATATAAATCATTTTGCTATACAATGTTAAGCCCGACATTTGGTTTCAATGCTCGGGTAAGTTTTACAACGATTCATACTGTTTTTGACCTTTTATACTTGGGAACTGTTTGGGATACCAAGCTTCAATTTTTGGAGAGTAGGGTTCTGATGACAGAGAGCTACTAGAAATGGCTCGCTAGAGCTCGATATAAGACCGGTGCCAAAACATTACTTTGTAAATTATATACATATCCTGCAAATTTCAGCTGCGTCTGGCCGCGGCCGCACTGTTCAGAGCCTATTAAAGGTCGTGATGTCGGCTCGGCCCGGCAGCAGACTGGGTGTGGCGACCAGACCATCGGTCAGCCGGAGTCCCGCATATTTATAGGTAAAATGAAACAACAAGCGGATATAATTTTGGCATCAAGTTGTAGGCCCGACATTTTACTTTAAGGCTCTAGTAATTTGTCAACGTATCATGTGGGTTTTCACCATTTATTTTTGGAACCTGTGAAGCATTACAAGTTAAAATTTATGAAGAGTACGGTTCTGATGACAGAGAGCTACAAGAAAAGGCTCGCTAAGGCTCGATTTAAAACTAGTGCCAAAACATTACATAATGAATTGTGTCCATATCCTGCAAATTTCAGCTGCGTCTGGCTGCGACCGCACTGTTGAGAGCCTGTTAAAGTACGTGATGTCGGCTCGGCCCGGCAGCGGGCGGGGTGCGGGGCCCGGCCGGCCGGCTTCACTGCACTCGTCGGCACTCGTCAGCTGGCTGGAATATTATTTCATGAAACGTCGTATCCCATAGGTACTGGTGCAGTTTAAGCACCCGACACCAGAGTGGTCAAGCTTCCGTTACTTCACTAGTTTCGTTAGTAGCGGAGCAGTGGACTAACATGGACGCTATTCCACTACTTTTGATATAGGACCCTGGTCGAATCAAATGAGATTTGATCCGATCGTATCCGATCGGATCGGACCTAAACCTGACAGAGCAATGAGATCTTTACACCATTATGGCAAAAATAGTTATTTAATAAAGTAATGGAGTAACGGCCTTGTCATCTCGTTACTCCGCTACTACCGGGACTCTTACATTAATGCAAGTTTGCTCACCACTGCCTGACACATGATTAATGCGTGTGTCCACTCATAAATAACTTGTGAATGCTTACATGTTAATTAAACAGTGGTTTATAACAACTATTTTAAATACAAACATGTGCTGAGCGCGGCATGATACTGGCCAGGCTGAGGTCAGTCACATATTCTGGCCCGCAGGGCCTGACTTTCTGCTCTGACGTAACGCAAGTCGGCGGAGCTTAGTGTTAGATATGCAATTTTCAGGACCACGCATCGGCGATGGGCCCACTTTTGAGCTTGGTTGGCCTGAAGCTGCATTTGATCTCGAGCTTGTCGGTTTTGTGCCAAGCTCAGCACATGTTTGGGATTGAAATACTGTTCATACACATATTGTATCACTTATTGTCAAGTTATTTAAAATTCGGCGGTGGCAGTACCGGTTCCAGCCTTATAATACGCATATAAAGGTATAAGAGGTGTGAAAAATCCCAAATCATTGGTCACAGCCTAGTCTGCAGCAACCACTACAAACCTTGATTGGTCCATTGATTGTGATGGTAATATGTGACAAATTAGTTCATGACATTAGGCCAGCAAATATATCATTACAATTGTAGCGGTGTTCTCTGAATGACCAGAAGGTAGCTCATGAACAGTATTACTTTGCGGGCACTTCCGCAACAATACTCATTTTTTCTTTAAATATTTTTAAACCTACTCATCATATGTAACTTATAAAACCAACTTTACATAATATAAACTGAATATGGACCAGACCAAACCCACTTGCTATGCACAATCAGATATATAATGTTAACGGACAATATGGCTCTCTGGCTCTCTGTAACTCATGACGTAAGTTTTTTAGTTTTGATGTGCGAGATGATAGCAGTCATTGTGAACAAATAAAATGAAGAGAGATTATCATAATATGGCAGAAGTATTTTCATTTCTTACAAATATGCAGCAGGAATTATCCGAGCTTTCGTGATAACACGCTATCAGGAATCATGTGCTGCTTGATAATGTGTTATCACGAAAGCTCGGACTATTGTTGACGTCTTGTGAAAAAGAAAAATGCCTCTGCCAAACTATGATTACAAGTTTTAGTTGAGTGTTTTGCTTACAGTCAATGGAACAAGATAAATACAAATGTCACATATGCATATCCTTGACAAAAGTGTTTTATAAACATGCTTTTTATTTACAATAATGCATTTAAAATAGTGAACTTTTTGACCTAGCATCTGTTGACCACTATATACTCAGGTTGTGACCTATGGCATAAACTATGGGGTCAGGATGTTAGCATCAGAAAATGACTGCTTCCATGGAATTCTACGTATAAGATGACCCTTAAAACATGTGTTGCATGACTTCGTGCCCCTATTACAAATATTGAGCTTCTTTGACCCTACCTTGACTTTGGTCTTTGCTCTATGCTTCACTTAAGGTTATGTGGTAGATGTAATTTGCCTGTGAGGACTTTTTGTCTGATGTTAGTCAAATTCTTAAGACAATGAGAGAAAATATTACCCATAAGCTACAGTAACTCGATGTTGACCTTAGACCTGACCGTGACCTGACATGTGACGTCTCGCTACGATTGGTTTGGAAGATACTACACGAGTACTTAATCCCCTGCTGGTGGGGGGTAGGGGGTCAGGCTGGAGACCCTATCGTGGCGTGGGTAAAATAATTTATACTAAGATTAATTTGCATCGCCGAACCTATTATTTCACATCAAAATCATTGTTCTATCTATCATAGTTTTCACGCAATCGAATAATGACCGCTCTTGACCTCGACTGCATGGGTTGGAACATGATATCGTCTGACAATTTCATCTGCGTTCTAGGCAATCCTGGATAGAATCAAACTTTACCTGGGTATATTTGTGTGGTGCCATAGGCCTCCGATTGTCGGTTGTATTGGTCGTGTTTATCTTGCAGCGGTACAGCCGGAGGGCGATAGATACAGCCGGAGGGAGATAGATGCAGCCGGAGGGCGATAGATGCAGCCGGAGGGCGATAGATGCAGCCGGAGGGCGACAGATACGGCTGGAGGGCGATAGATACAGCAGGAGGGCGATAGATGCCCCTCTGGTGGTTGGTATGCAGCGGGCATATGGCCGCGGCATTGCTTATTGTAAGGTCCAGCTAACTTCATCAACGGTTGATTGTCCGGCAAGACCTCATGCTCAAAACAAGCACGCATCTCATCAGAGTTCGCCACATCAGGTTCCGTTTCTTTAAAAACAATACAAAACCGTAGTTGGCGAAGAACGAAAGAATGCAAACGAAATGGTAAATTAATTCAAACACGATGGGGTAAGTAGTTTTCGAGGTATAAAGGACTGCACACCTGCAGGGGCACGCCACACCACCGACTATTTGAAAAACAACGTCAACTGACTTGCCTCTAACCGAACACCAGCTTTGAACACAGTCGGCTCAGTTGTTCCTGAGCTATGACGTTGGGGAGCGAGGCGAGGCACACAGCCTCTGGCTTTTGGAAAAACATCGATGGAGTGGTCCTTATCTAAATACCAAATTTTAGCTCAAGCGGCTCAGTTGCTTCTGATATATAATATAGAATAGGGGTGTGCACTTGCGCACGTAAAGTCGTCCCACCTCTGCATTTTAGGAAAGTTTAGGCTGAAAGGTCCCTTGTCACGTTTTTTAAACATTTTATCATTTTGGATATTGCAGCAATTTTCCCTCTTTTTTATAGGGTCAAAATTAAGAAAACAATCCGAAACAGTCTTTGTGTAGCCCTTTAGTCACATTTAAATCTTATCACGTTTAGCGATTCTATTTTACTCTTAAAAAACATGCGTGCAGACTGTTTAAGTTTTACTGATTCTAGGTAAAAAATCGCCTTAAGTGGCGTCACTTATATCACTATATACCAAAGTAATCCCGCTAAAATTGATTTGTTTGCACGCATGACGTCGAACTGATGCAGGAGACGGTACTCGGAATAGTTACATTAATAACGTTCACTTTTTAGTTATAGGGTGCTGAGGGGACGTTTTTCGCCCCCCTCCCCCTCAGCCAATAGCGCGTTAAACCCAGCACCATGCTGCTTTTCTTATAATTGAGTCAAAATGTGATTCCATTCTCAGCTTCTGATACAAAACTTCTTTTAAGTCCCGCATCTAACACGTTCTAAAACTTATCCACCTATTGCTTAAGAACTGATATTGGGCATTCACTTGAAAGTGATGGTAAATTATTTGCACTTGGATGCGTGAAGTTTAAGTCTCAATCTCAAGACAAATTTGGAAGGCGAGCGAGAGCAGCATGCAGAAAGTCGGAGTGTGCGGTAGAACGCATTTCTCTGTAGATCTTAACATCATCGACATTCAGCAAACATAACGCTCCGAATGAGCATGCGATGAAAGGTCATTGATAAACAAAACAAACAGAAAAGGCGACAGCAGACTGCCCTCTGGCGTACCAGAAATCACCGGGATCCAAGAGGACGTACTTTGGCCGTTGAGTACCACACGCTGCTGGCGATTGTGTAAGATCTAATCAATGCAAGGGCGGTGCCAATTATATTATATAATCGCTGTAGTTTGCAGAGGTGAAAACACTCAAGCTGTCACTGACGCAGTTGAAAGCAGTCACATTCCTGACAACATGTGTTTTCCTCCGATTTTAACGATTTTGGAGCTGAATTCCACACAACTCACCTGATTCTGATCTTTACTGGCATTAACCCGCGTCCCGCTGGGGGGGGGGGCAATATTTGCCCCCTCCCGGATTTTCTTAATAACTCCTAAGCGGTAATAGATATCGACGTAAAACTTACAGTATCTTAACGGGCATCAATTTCACGTTTAAAAAAGAATCGATAAAATCGGTTGAGAACTTTTTGAGATAATGACGTTTTAATGAGGTCATGTCAAGCCATTTTTGATGAAAAAACAACTTATGTTTGAAAAATCGTAGAAAATCTAAATATGCAGCAAAGAGCAATACAAAAATGTTAAAAGAATGAAAATAACATTCTCTACAATATGGTTATTTTGGGATTTCAAAGCTCTGAGTTTGTATCCCCAAAACTTTCAAAGTTTAATTTTCTCAATAAAAGTTTTGAAAAACCAACTTTTTTTCTAAACTTTCAAAAAAAATGAATACATGTACTAGAACTACGTATGAATAATGCTCAAAACAAATTTCAAGCCAATATCTTTGTATTTGTTTGACTTATGGCTCCCTAAGTGTTGGTAACTCATGACGTCATTTTTAAATATTGTTTTTGGGAGTTTATTTAACCGGATATGGGCAAATAAATGGCAATGCTGTGTTCCTGAGACAAAATAGGTCTATAAACATTCATTCTTACATCGGCTTACCAATTTCACAATTTGACCTCATTTGTCCTGGCATTGACGTTTTATGAGGTCAAGTCGTAAAAAGGAAGGCTGCTATCGAGTTTGGCGTATGAAACTACCCACATAACAGTGTTGCATGACTTTCGTAGACCTTTTGCTTACTGTGACCTTTTCTAACCTGACCTTGTCTCCTGATCTCACTTGACCTGACCTGTAACCTTGCCCTTTGTTCACTTTTTTGCTTCTGCTTAATGCAAGAGATGCGTTATACCTCTAAGACCACCTTGTGCCTTGAGACCCAAAAACACAGAGTTCAAAAAATACTTAATCACGCCGCACAGATCGTTTCAGGCTCCTCACGCAGGGCAC
>JARBER010157582.1:0-10576 GCA_030265075.1 Balanus glandula
CGCGTCGTCGTCGTCGTCGTCATCGTCGTCGTCGTCGGGCGTGGTGGTCTGCTCCGGACCCGCCTCCGGATCCTCGTCGGTGGCGCTCTTCTGATCGTCCATCGCGCTCATCTGCCGGCCGCGGCAGTCAGGGGACGGTCAGACGACAGGAAGATGACAGTCGGGTGACATGTGGCTGTCATATGAGGGGCTAAATGGCACCAGGTACTCAGGCTGGGTCACTCAGCATCCAGGTCGCAGACAACTCAGAATGTTTGTTTTGGTAGGCAGATCAGATTTGTCGTCCGCCTGAACCCACCTCAAAGTTGTTGCCTCTCCGGCTCTTCCTGAAGCGGAACGTTTTACGGCTCTGCGCCTTCTGTCGCTGCAGCCGGTGTCGGAGGGGTCTGGCTGCCCCCGGGCCCGAACCCTCCTCGTTGGAACCGCGGCTCAGCGCCTGGTCAAGGTCGGTCGCAGAGTCGCCTGCAACGACCGGGGTGGAGTTAGACATTCTGAGCATCACTGAATATAATACGAGCTGAATGTCCGTTGAAAAGGCAACGCTGTATGTTCAAAGTGATATTGTAATGCTGAGTTTGTTTTAGTAGTTACTAAGTCCCATACAACACAAGTTAAGACATAGCGGTTAGTAAGCAAGTTAGTAAGTAACCTACGTGTTCAATATAAATTAGTTTACATCCTGGCATTCACTGACATGAAGTGTCACCACTTACAGAACCTTCTGAGCTAGCCTTTGTTCCATAATTTCCCGTCAAGGTTGGCCTGTGTGGTTTCGATTGCCATTCAAGGCTGTTGAACGATTTTTTCGCTGCGCTCTGAAGGTTGTATGCCCGGTTGGGGCCCGAGTCCCGGTCGGGCCCGGCGGCCGGTCGGGCCCGGCGGCCGCTCGGGGCCCGCTCGGGCGACAAACCTGGCGTGGTGTCCGAGTCGGCCGTGTTTGCTCGGGAGCCGCGCTTCCGCATTACAAACAACGACTTTCTGTAGAGACGTGGCTCGGAGGCGGCGGAGCGCGAGTCACCGACGCCTAGGGGCCAGACGGCGAGCCACAACGGTAACAGGCAGCCACATCCAGCGCGGAGAGAGGGAGCGAGACAGAGCCAGCCGCGCGGCAGAGACAGAGAGAACAGAGACAGAGCAGCACGTCATGCGGTGAACGGAGACGCCGCAGTGGGCACAGCCCACGGCTGAGTGACGTCACAGCCGCCACCCAGCGGTACCGGAGGGCAGGCACCGGCAACACCGACAGAACGGAAAGGCCGACGCGCTCAGGAATCCAGACTGAGTTCGACTATAGACGGCGGCTGAGTCGAAAGGTGGGGGCTGATAATGTGCTTGGGATTTTTTTGCAACGCCTTTGTTTGCGGCTGAATGCAGTGTGAATTCATGAGCTCGTCGGCCAGTCGCTTCTACTTTGTGAGAAGTATCCTATTTAGTGCCAGCCTGCGTTAGGTACGAATATCCCGCGCCCAGCACACCCACACCAGCAATCTCAGGCCGACAATCCAGTTAGACGACACGACACACGATAGTCAACTGGCATTCGTGAGCTTTACGACAACCGGTGCAGTTCTGAGGACATCGACACACCGCGGACACAAACACTGTGTGGTGGAAAATTAATCATCGTAAGCTCCACTCTCTTGGCACGACAGCTAGGTACACAGGGTGCATGTTTTTATGTTGCGTACTCGTGTTACGTTGTGCTCCCACCATTCTAGTTTGAGTTTGAGCAGCAACCATCGGGAATAAACTTTGCTAAAGTAGGCATATACGTGTCACCGTGAAGTCAACATCACAACCAGCTGAGCTATGCAGGCGAAGGTGAAGATATCTAATTAATAGATTGTCTGAGGTAGATCGTGAGTTTAGGTGAACACCAACCAAAAACTACGGCATGCAGTTTGCTCTATGGAAAATTCCCGAAACAAAAATGTGAGTGCTAGTTGGAGAACCCAGTCGCTGTTTGTGGTGTCCGGTGTCATGGCATTAACTTCAGCATTATTATAAAAAAGTAATTGCATTATGTTTGTCTCTGCACGTATCTTACTCAATGCTATTCTTGTATAGACGCTCTCCCCATACGTGGAAACGTAATTTGTATACATCACAAAAAGATCGTAACACCTTGTACTTCAATGAATCAAGGCAGCATCTGACTTTGACAGATTCTGGCAGAGGAGTGTTCAATGTCAAATCGCCTCATGGTCGACGCTGTGTGTTGATATGACTGAGCGTGACAGTGCTGTTCTGGTCGACGCTTGGTGTAGATATGACTGAGCGTGACAGTGGTGTTCTGGTCGACGCTTGGTGTTGATATGACTGAGCGTGACAGTGCTGTTCTGGTCGACGCTTGGTGTAGATATGACTGAGCGTGACAGTGGTGCTCTGGTCGACGCTTGGTGCAGATATGACTGAGCGTGACAGTGGTGTTCTGGTCGACGCTTGGTGTAGATATGACTGAGCGTGACGGTGGTGATCTGGTCGACGCACCTCCGGCCCGATCCTCGGACCCCGCGTAGCTGGTGCGCCGCAGGAAGCGCTCCACAGCGCCCCGCGAGCGCATCGAGTAGACCCGCATGGTGCGCTGTCCGGCCGGCTGCGGCCAGTTCTCGCTCTTGACGCTGGCGTCGCGGTGTAGAGAGCGCTGGCTGGAGACTGCCGCAGACGCACACAACATAGGTCACTCGAGATAGGTCACATCGGATCCCGTCAGATCACATCGCACCACAAAGGTCGCCGAAGGGACAGCGCCGCACGTCCAGACTATAGGCTGGCGGATCGGCTCGTAATTAGGACCTCACAACTAGCTGCACTGATGAATGATCAATTGAGTTGGTTCCGTTTACGTGCCAGTTTTTAAGTCGTGTGTATGTAAGTTGACGATAGTCCGAATATGTCAAGGCTCAGTGTCTTCTCTCGAGTCTCTGTGTTCTGGACCATCAGTTCTATACAAAATACCTTTGGACGACTTGGGTCCCTCGGACACAGATCCTGTCCACAAGCGGGACCGGAAGTCGCTGTGAAGGTCAACCACGACCGACTTCCGGTGGTCGAAATTCCCTGAAATGCCGTGACACCAGTCAGAACTCAGAGTCATTTGTGGTATTTCTCAGACCATGATATATTGAAGTTAAACACGTATATAACTACTCGAAAGTTGACACACTGTTTCAGAGTTATTGGACACATTTAATAGTATCTACGTGTCTATATCATACATGTTAGACTGCGTTAGTGTGTTGTCTTGTGATTGAGATAGAATAGATATGAATATTCTGTGAAGCACAAGAGGCGGGTGACCGCAGCGCACCGGAGGCGGGTGACCGACCTGTCTTCGAGTTGGCGATCTCCTCCTTGACCAGTTTCATCTCGTGCGCCAGCTCCATCAGCACCGAGCCCTTGGACTTGATCCTGGGCATTTCCTCCTGGTTGCCGGCCAGCTTCTCCCGGATGAGCTGCTTAAAGTGCACTTCATCCTCGAAGTCGTACGTCGGCGTCTCCAGCTGATAGGGAAATAGTGCTTAGGCCAACACATCGTCCTTACTGCCACTCCAAAATACAGTTCGTGATTAAGTTAAGGTATGACGGTAAGCCGATAAGCAGACCAATTTTGTGATCGAGTTGGCGGTGAGTTCGAGTAAGCCTGCCAGTTATCCCAAGTCTACACTGATGGAAACAAACAATACAATATCTCACGTGCTGTTCGATGAAGGGCAGCAACAGGACGAACACGGGCGTCGGGTAGGTGACGACGAAGTCGAGGAAGTCCCAGAGCGCCAGACCGCCGCAGCCCTGCTGTCCCAGCTCCTGCACGGTACGGGCCACGCGGTGCCAGTCCATCGACAGGTTCTTCTCGAAACAGATCAGCAGGATCTTCAGGCCTGGCGGTACCAACGTGTGCAGCCATTAGCATTCCGGGGCTGCCCCAGCAGGCATTGATGCAAAGCGAATCTCTACTGGTATTTTTCAAACATGATGCTAATAAGTGGGTCTACCTTGACCTAAAGAAATTGTAGCACCCTTCATCAAAGGTTTAAGAAAGACGTTCACCAAAGGATGCAGGAAACTCCAAGGCATATGTGCGCTCATAGCTAACACCCCAGCAATCACTGCGCGTGTAGCTGACACCCCCACTTGATCAGTACATCTGCGGCTGATGCTCCGACCGACCAGTGCCTGTGGAGTCGGCAGCCGTACCGAGGAACGCCACTGAGTAGATGGACGGTCGGACGGTGCTGTGTCCCCTCGTGTCGCTGGTGGAGAACAGGCCGGCGTCGGTCTTGTTGGGCACGCTGCCGCCCACGGCGCCGGCCGCCGCCGCCCCGGAGGCGCCCAGCTTGGTGGAGGCGGGCGGCTGCAGCGCGTGCAGCATCACCGTCAGCGCGAAGCTGATGTCCGCCTGACGCATCTTGGGCACGTCTGAAGGGAGGGAAACGGTTTCAGAATGGTGTGGCAAGAGTTTCGAGTGGCATCAGTGGGCGACAAAATAGTATGGATGAAAAGGGAATGGAAAACTTATCTCAGAAAATGTGAGATCAGTTTTTTTCATAGTTATTAAAATATCAAGGAATTGATGTTCTTACCGGTGCGTCCGCAGCCGACGCGCAGACAAAGCGGTAGTAGCAGGTTCATCAGCATGTTCTCCGTCTTCTCTGCGCTGGGGAACACGGAGCTTCCGCCACAGACCTGCTCTAGAGAGTGGGCCTCCTGCGACGCGATCAGCACATGGTCAAACGGCAGACCGGGGACGAACACTGAGACAACGGCGAAAAAACCGACCCTGACACGGCTGTGTTGATAATGTGAAATTAGCTACAGAGGTTGATGCCTATGAGAGGATTTCAGATGTCTTCGAATTGTTGTGGACTGTGGAAGGATAATGCAGTCTATTGGTGGGCCTGAAGTGTTAGCAGCAGCTCAATGATAAGGTATTTAAGACTTATTTTGGAACCGGCGACTAAACCGATTTCGTGAGAAAAGAGTGGAGTGTTAACTGAGTTTCTTGGGTCAGTTTGTCGTGGCTCAACAGGTAACCGCAAAACAAGCAATAGGATAGAACGTCAAGACTATTAGGAAATATTTGTGTTCCTCGTGTGATCCTGAACTCACTCTTGCCGTGGTGTCGAGGGATAGGTACCGGGTGATCGAGAATGAATGACTCCAAAACAATCAATTCGCGTGCCAAAAAAAATATGAAGCACGTGTGAAAAACTATTGAACCCATTTGATCATGTTGCTTATATTATTTTGAACTCGTAATTGGACGCTTCTGGTCACAACGAGCAATTCTCAGGAACCTTGTTCAGCTCCAGCAACAGCACGTTTTCCAAGAACAGGTTAGTTAGATTGACCCATGGTGACCTCAATATTGACCGAAAAAATGTGCAATGCACGACATGATTCGGTCTTCACTCTCGGGTACAGTGACCTCACATCAGGCAATGGTTTAGACTATTGACTGCTACCGATATATTGACCGTACAGTATTTATCGATATATTGACCGATACAGTATTTGTATTTCAATGTCCAATGTTTACCGTTGATTTTAGCACGTGTTAATTATAATCATACGAACGCACGTCGATTGTTAATTTCTGAGTCATTCATTTCCGAACACCCGGTATGTGTTCTTTGATGTGTCAGTAGTCTAAGGGACAATGTGAAAATAATAATTCGCTATGTCGAGATACGAGACTTAAATAAAAGAGCTCAAGCAACTGTTGATAGCCCCAAGCTATCCACATCGCTGTGTTGCGTGAAACTAGGAATACATTTTTCATTGTCACCCGCTTACGTATACACATCACAGTAAAGTAATATAATAGGTACGCAACAAAACGTTTTCTGGACGCTCTACGACTAGCACTAGCAGGTGCTAGCAATGCACTATTTTCCAGGACTAGCTGCGAGGGTAGCAGCTGTTGCTAGCGAGCCACGCATAATCTGCACCTACTATGCCAATACAGCAGAGACAAGCGCTCTGACTACTGCTTGCAGAAGGCCTCACGCATGCGCCGGTGTGGACGAACTGAGCGAGTTTTACATAAACGCTCTGAACGGCTGCACTCGGTACCTTTGAAACTGTTGTAAAACGAACTTCACCAAAGGGACTGTGTATGCTTTTCAGCCCAATGCATGTTTTTATTTACGCGAGGATTCTATATTTCTGAAGATTTACCGCGCAAGATTTCGTTTAGACCCAGGCATGTCCAGTCAGGAATATAAGACGAAAATAGTGGTTAGTTAATGAAACGTTAAGCGCTGTAAATAAAATGCATAAGCAGTAAATGTTGCGAATGTGACTCAGATAACAACATAATTTGTACTTAACAGTGGCATGCTGCTACATTCGTCATTAGTATCCTGACTTGACATACCTTAGGTTATTCTATCTTCTATGGACTAATGTGCACTTTTTCTGATTTTCGAATTCAAACTAGTTTAATCGTCTCACCAATGATATGTGCTCAAACATCTGAAACATCAGGTCACCTCAGTTATTGTTTGTCAGTGCGTGAAGAGAAATCCCCGCGAGCAGCAACTTACGAAGCAACAGCTCTCTTCAACGGGGTAGGCAAGCAAAGGTTGAACGACTCGCCGACCAAGCCAAACAACTAGACAAGTTACACCGACTCGACTCTGACAGCGCTGCTTTGAAGCTCAGAACCAATAACCAGCACACAGTGCAGCCATACAGCGCAGCTCGCAATGCCAGCCCGATCTGTTCCACGCTCGCCCGCCAGACATAGGTGAAATGATGGACGAAAACGTATTGCACGATTGTGGACAGTTTCTAATTCATTTTATGGAAAAACATGAGCAGGATCGTAGTCTGTCTGAAACATGAACGCTGTATTTGCGTCCTTTTCTGCAACACGGAAATCGTTCGGACTCGTGTTTTTTCAAGAGTTTTCAATAAACAAATAAACCGTATGGCTTCATTTTTACAACAAGATCTCAGCTTTTCCAGCAACCGAGCAGCAAGTTATCGTCGCTGTTTCCACCTGAGCTTCGCCTGGCCGCACCCCTGACTCACCCCTTGCGCCAGCATCTGCATAGCGATCAGGCGGACCACGGTGGAGGCGAAGTGCTGCGGCGGCGGGTAGTGGACGGCGGCGGCGGCGTCCGCGGCTGCGCCGTCCGTCGTCGCCGTCGCGCCACTCTCGCCGACGACCAGCGCCTGGCAGACCAGGATCAGCGCCTTGAGAGGTGGCAGGTGCGCGATGTACGGGTACTTGCAGAGCGTGGTGTAGACGCCCTTCAGCAGGTTGGCGGCGGCCACCCAGTCCGTGTGGCGCTGCGGAGAGTGGAAACGAGAGGTCGTCAGGAGACGAGGTGGTACGGTCGGAGGGTGGAGACGAGAGGTTGTCAGGGGACGGGGTGGTACGGTCGGAGAATGGAGACGAGGGGTCGTCAGGGGACGAGGTGGTACAGTCGGAGGGTGGAGACGAGGGGTTGTCAGGGGACGAGGTGGTACGGTGGGAGGGTGGAGACGAGAGGTTGTCAGGGGACGGAATGGGACGCTACCTGCGGCGCAGCTATGAAACAACAGCTACCGGTTTGTTCCGGCATATGCTGGACTAGGATGTGAAACGGCAAAGTATAGGGCTTTTGAGAAATAGACACGTGAATGTGACCCAGAGTGATGGTATTAAAAGGAAAACTAGTCTAAGTTATTGCAGTCGTTGTCCATTCACGATCCCCGCAATTTTCACGACGTTTACTCTACTTCCTGATGCTTCTACTTTTAAGAAATGCTTGCTCAATTAATAATTGCACCCGATTCAACCAAAAGTGTCAAAAGATAACGTATCCTATGATACATACCCGGATGAAGCTCTTTTTTAGTATCTTGGTGAAGACTTTCTCGAGCCGGCGCATGATGATGATGAGGGTGGGCTTGAGCGCTTCTTGGGACCAGTCCGGGTAGGTGAGGATCTGGTTCATGTACTTGACCAGGCCGCGGCAGGACATGGTCTCCGGGTCGTACGGCGCCACCTTCAGAAGGCTGTGAGCGATCTCAGCCAGTCGCTGAGTGACCGGAAATAAATGGTGTCAGAAGCGATACGGCGGTAAAACAACGGCATGGCCACGGGCCCACGTAGCAGTCTCATTTTGAGATCGGCTGCTCTGTGCTCACACCTGAATTAGGATAGTGTTCATATTTGTAAATATGCTTGCTCATTTATCCGGATTAGTTCCTACGTCTCTACGTGGCCAGAGCTAGCAGGACATTGAATGCGTACTGTTGTCTGAAACTTTCCACCACAGTTCGCACTCATATTAAGCATGCTGTCCCTGAACGCACTCACGCAATGCGGTACAGTCTACCTAGCCGAAGACATGCGGCACAAGCTACCGATTATTTCCAGTGATCCGCTCGATCGCG
The DNA here is from genome assembly GCA_030265075.1 of Balanus glandula. Taxonomy (NCBI): domain Eukaryota; kingdom Metazoa; phylum Arthropoda; class Thecostraca; order Balanomorpha; family Balanidae; genus Balanus; species Balanus glandula. The sequence goes on from JARBER010157582.1 coordinate 8,392, forward strand.
GTAGGGGTTAGCAATTTGTATTTGCCATGTCGCGCAGTAACATGTTGTATCCTTGACATTTTGAATCATTGGTATGACAGCTCAATAACAGACTATCATCAGCATGGAGGAATTAGTCAATCAAGAGAGAAAAATGTTAGTTCCACCCGAAGTTGATTGCCAGCTAACCTCACTTTCATCTGCTGGTAATCGCCCTGCAGCGGCCTGAAGCGGGTACTCACGCTGTGGCACTTGGCGTCCAGCAGCTCCACCTGCTTACTCTCCACCCCGGCTCCCGGCTTCTTATTGAGCTCGTGCAGTCGGGCGGAGCAGCGAGACAGGAAGTCGGCCACGATATTCAGCAGCGTGTCCCGAGGACGACGGAACGCTTCCCGAAGAACCTGCGTGTAGTATAGAGTGACGGGCTAGTTAGACTGCAGTAGATGAGGAAAAACATAGAGTTGGACATTTACTTTAACGAGTAGGTACTCTGCCGATTTTAATTCAAATGCATATACATACAGTCTCCCCAAAAAGCTCCGTGCAGTCTTCCCCATTAATAGCCTGCTATAAGTGCTGAAGGCAGCGGAATTCCCACCAACTAGTTTGAGCTCACCTGTCATATGAGAGCGGACCACCTGTCAAACCGATTCGACCCCTCATCGGTGCGGAATACAGCCAGCTATCGTTTTGTCTCTCAGTGTACCGTGAGAGACTCAAGGCCAGGGAAAATAATGTGTATACTGATTGTGCGGTACATGAACACATTTCTCCACACAGCAGGCAGGAGATGCTCCTCGCACCAACGACGATCGTGTTCTCACCTCCGAGTCCTCCATGTCGCGTTCCATGAAGTTGGTCCGCCTCGTGTCACTGACGAACATGCGTGAGTGGGAGTCCTCGTCCAGGTCGAGCGCTGCGTTGTGCGCGTCCTGTGCCGCCGTACGGGTGAATGTCTTCATGCTGGACGTCTTAAATTCGGTGCTGCCCCGCGTCGGTCCCGTGTAGTTCCTGTCAGAAGGGGAGGGAGTGATGGAATAAGTTATTCTCATATAATACGCTCATCTCATATTCTCATTTCACTATGTGGCTTAAGTGAAGTATTTTTAGCTGAAAACATGTCTTATATCGAATTAAAAATGAAATGTAAAGCCTTTCAGGAAATTAGGCTTATTGTGGCATCAAAATAAGGAAAGAGTGGAACGTTTTTGTCCAAGGCAATGGGAACATCTTTAACAAATTATCCCAGTTATAAGGCAAAACCGATTCAAGAGGTGGTGATTGTCTGCGATAACTGACATTTTGCATATAAAATTACATTCCAATTAAATAAAACACCATCACAGTGCCGCCGATGACGTCAGCGTCTCACTTGGCGAGCGGTTCGCAGTTGTGCAGCAGCGTTTTGATGGAGAGCGCCAGCTGGTGGATCACCTCCTTCTCGCCCTTCAGCTCAGCCTTGGGCCCGGCCGAGGTGGCCACGGTCGAGATGCGCTCCACGTGCCGCAGGTAGAACGGAATCACCGCCTCCAGCACGTTGAGCATCTGGTGGGCGCGCCGGCTGTCCGCCGCGTACGCCACCACCGTCACGCACAGGCTGATGACGTCCATGATGGTGACGTCATCCGTCTCCTCGTGGTAGCAGAAGTCGAGGGCACGCAGCGGCTTCTCGACGGAGACGAGCTCGATGCAGTTGAGCGGGTCCGGAGACGGTGTTTCCAGCGAGATCAGCAGCCGGAACAGAGTGTCCGGCTGAATCTGAACACCAGCACGTAACTGTCAACCAATCTCACTGTGGTATTTCCATAAAATTAAGCAATCCGTACAAGCTTCCAAAAGTGCTCCTTGTTTCTTTGTAAGAACATGTGCTCCAAATATCGTTCTGTAAGAACACCTAAAAATACACATTTGTCTTTGTATCAGTAAATTTTAGCAAAATTCTTAGAAAAAGTAAAATGTTTACCCTGCTGATAAACGGCGATGATCTTAGCTAACCTTGTTGGCATCTGCGAAGGGCTGGTCGGTGTTGAGATCGAGCATCGGCGCGATGCTGCCGAGCATCTGCAGCACGAACGGCTTGCGATGCAGCACGTAGAACTGCTTACAGATGAACTCGACGGTGCGACAGAGCAGTGAGTTGGACTGGTGGTTACTGTACACCTGTAGTACTGTCGGCATGATCAGCAGGTACCTGTCGACAGTCAGG
>JARBER010157593.1:0-10575 GCA_030265075.1 Balanus glandula
CCCCCCGCGCCCCCCCAAAGAGATATAAAGTTACGCCCCTGAGATCAACCGTGACACGAAAATAAGAAAACGAAGCAGCTCATGTAAATGTAAGTTTATACAAAATCTGATGGCGAGTGACGCTTTGAAATTCATACCAGCGAAGTCATCAGAATGTTTTCATGTTGTCTCGACCAAGAAAATCCACCTCTACTCGCTTCTTTGATTTTTACAGCCAGATTTCAGGCGTGTCCTGGGTCTACAGTGTCCCCAAAAAGACGTTAATGGCTCTTAGATCGAACACTAGCGAATGTATCTATTTCCACTGTTGTATAGTTTATTTTACTCGACAAAAATCTTTAAAACGAGCACACTTGGAAGTGTGCAATACAACTATTATTATCTATGCATATTCCGGAAGGCTGGGGGGGGGGGAGAGATAGGCAAGCCCCACAAAGGATCACGATGCAGCTTGGCATGCTTGTTGTTGGTCTGGAGAAGAGCTCCCTGTCAATTGGGAGGCTTGCACCAACAAACAAGCTTTGGGGACCCGAATGAAACGGATTTTTGACTTTTGGGCGCATCGAAGTACTGCTTCTGGTGGCTATGTGCAAACACGAGATTACTCCAGAATTTCCTCACATGATTTGTTAGGTCATTTAAGGTGGGATGGTATTAGCTCTCATTCCGTTTGAAATGAAGTTTCAGCTAAATCGATCAACAAGTTTTCGAACTACTGCATAGTGCATACCTACACGTAGTTATGTGTGTTGCAAGAGTTTTAGCGCGGTCGGGCCACGTGTGTCGTGGGATAATGAGAATATGTGTGGTGAAGGTCTATATCTGAGATGATTGAAACTCTGATTGAGGTTGATCATACCTGATCAGCCTTAGATGATCATAACTGATTGAGGTGAAAGTATCAATTAAACTTTGCAAATTTGGGAGTACTGTCTTTTGATGACAATCACAACGTTCTCGAATATTTGCGTTATCCCTCATTTGTTGATAACGATATCAGGACCATACATGAAGGCGACGTACAAAGCGAAACATTAATAAGCATCAAATCGCTTCTTAATGACCTGACATGACTTTCACCGATGACCTGTCGATTTTTATGACTATCAACAGCAAAATCTAGTATCATGACCAATGAACATCCTTAGTCCAAACTGACCGAAATAAAACGGCTGCGGCGTGAAAGTACCTTACGGCGCTCAGAGTCCTACTCCGCAGACTTTGCATAATGACGTCATTACTGATTACTCTGTGACCTGACTTGATCTTTAACTGTTGCTATCAACATGTGCGCTCTATTCCTCTGTTAATAACCTGCAGCTGGTTGCACTACGGTCGAAGGTGTGACCATCATTAATACATTCTTCCTAATCGGCAGTAGACCCCACTGTGCGGCGGCTGCCCTCGGCCTTGGTCGGAGTGTTGTGCCGTGTTGTGCCGCGGCAGCCGGCGCGGCGCCGTCGGAGCTGCCTTCCTCCGCTCTGCTGACTCACCGTGCACGCCGCCCACACCGTGACCTGCCATGCACCGGCTCCGTGCAGCTGCTGTGCACTGCCGCCGGGATCGGCTCGCAGGCTACCGAGACAGCACTGCACGGGGTGCACCACATACCGGCCGGCTGCAGGGTGGCTGCAGGGCTCGGCTGCAGGGCTAGGCTGCAGGGCTGGGTGCAGGGCTAGGCTGCAGGGCTAGGCTGGGCTGCAGGGCTTGGATGCATGGTGCATGTCTTCACCGCCGCGCGCAGAAGGATCTCTCCTGCAGGCGAGATGTGCTGACTCGGCAGAATCCAGTCGTACGCTGTCGAGGTGTGTAGTTGTAGGTTTGTATCCATTGACGACGTAGGAGAGAAAAAACGTAATATGTTGGAACTTAAATTGCTGACCAGTGACCTACCGTAAAGGCTACAAATTTGACCACGAGTCTTGTCAAATTAACAAATAAGAAGGATCCTAGCCCTGCGAGCGGCTGCAGGGCTAGGCTGCAGGGCTGGGTGCAGGGCTAGGCTGCAGGGCTAGGCTGGGCTGCAGGGCTTTTGCAGGGCTATTTTTGTTAATCACATAAGCTTAACAGAATCGGCAAATGTCGCTACTCGCTTACTTTAATCTATTTGTCTTCTTTCATTTCACTTCCACTATTGCATTTTGCCATGGGCTATGGTGGGAGCTTATATTCGTTGTTAACTTCCTTTGAGATCCTGGATTTGCGATACGTTTATTGGAGCCATATTGCGCATATCTGCCGCTGATCTCTGGCCTCAGGTCAAAATCCGGCGCAGAAAACATCGTCATCGGAAACACCATCGCCGGAATCATCAGGAGACAGCGGCGTCGCCTGCCCAGCAACGGTACTGCTTGTACAGCAGACTCGCCGTTCGATCCGACGTCTGAGCATTGCCAACCTGAACTCCCATCACACGTCAAACACTAGACATGGGTCACACAGCCAGCCACCTCACACCTCACACCAGCCGTCATTTTAATTAGTGTGACGCGGCGGCCGGCCGGATGACGTCACGTCACACCGGCGCCCGGCCCCGTCCCGGGTGGCGGTCATTCAAACTGGTGCAGCAGCCGGAGCCACCGCGGCGGAGGTCACTGCAGCTCGGGTCATCGTAGCAGGGATCGACGGAGGTCACCCCGCCTGCGCCCCCTCGGCGGCGACCACGGCAGGCGTGCGGGGGAGCCATCACGGCCGTCAGTTTACGAGCTGGGTTATTGGCGTCGCCTTTGTCGGCCCGTTCAGGCAATCAACTGGCGCCAAGGCCCATCAGCAACGGAATCCTGCAGACACATGGCTGTGGCAGGAACGGACATCGTCAAAGTAAGCAGCGGTAGTAGCGCTGAGTGACTAAGGGCCACTGCAGGCGATCTTTTTAACACGTCGAAGGTCTTCTTTATTCAGGTTCGAGTTCTTTTACGGTCATTGGGTAATATTGGTCTCGTTGGTGCGGAGTTAGGATTTATTAAAATAATTATCCTAGAACGGGAGAATGGTCCGCCAGTGCTGCAAACTGTGTCTCTCTATACACATGATACGTTTTTGAGGATATATCACACTGTAATATGTCCTCCTTGACATAAATGTATTACTAAGATTGTATAAATAGTAAATTAAAATAAAACATTTGTTAAATAAATTACAGTTATCAACAGTACATTAAAGAAGTATAAAATGATAAATTAAATAAAACTGTTCAGTGTTATTAGGTAATACTGTTCAGTCTTATTTAATTTATAATTTTATCCTTCTTTAATGTATTGTTGATAACTGCAATTTATTTAACAAATGTATTATTTTAATTTACTATTTATACCATTTTAGTAATCATTTAGTAATCATTTAAACATTTCAAAATGATATCCTGTGTCCCTTTCTAGCGTGTGTCCCCCCATCTTATCCAAGGCTCGCCAACCTACCGAGCAGAAAGGATGCTCCCCTGTTCAGTGTTTACAGCGCAGCAGCAGCACTTCACAGCTCAGAGAGCGTCAGAGCAGAGGGAGGCGGACGGGCGCCGCTCGGTTCCCATCTGGTCCGCCCGCTCACGTTCCGTTTGCCGCCGTTCGCTCGCGGTGTGAAGAAACAGGGTAAAACTGACCGGGTAGCACCATTTGGCGACCTATCCACTAGCTGCACATACGCCGCACGTACCGACTTGCTTCCCACTGACGTCACTTGGGCTGCAGTCACAGTATGTGCAGCTACTGCCCCGGTCCTCACAATGGACGTTGTCGGTTTACACACACCGCTCGGTAACCGTGACGCGCACGAGCGATAAGGATAGATAGGTCTTTCGTCATAGGCTTTTCCCGTGACTATAAAAGGCTGACGGGCGACGCCGCTTCGTGAGTATAAACTGCGGTAAAAGTCGATATATAATTGTGTGTGAACGTTTCAAAATGATTTATGGTGTCTGCCAACGCCCATCAGTGGTGTAGCTAGGATTTATCTCGAGGGGGAGGGGGTCAGCGCAGAGGCGAACCTCTGCGAAAATTATTGGGGATGCACTTAGTTGTTAAGAGCCCCATTAGTACCACATCGCGTCTTATCCGTGATGTTAAATTCCCAAATTACTGGTGATGTAACTCTTTGTTACATTAAAGTTCCACCCATGGGTCCGCAGCAAACTGAGGGCTCACCTTCGGTACCACACAATTTAAGGCCAATGATTTTCTAATGCTGGTTTACGTACAACATGAGCTCTCCTTAGAGCATCAAGCAAAGTTTCTGACAACAATGCAATTCACGTGCAAATTAGTACTCAAACACCGTAGGAGGTGATTCCCTGCTTCAGTCTCTATAGGTAGAATCTAAGACGTTCCGGCATACGTAACAGATATTGCACAAAGTTCTCATAAAATTTCCTCGCCTTTTTCTAAGTCTTAGATAAATTGGTACGTATTCAATCAGGGACACGTTTCTTTAACACGTTGTTCTACTTGTGTTTGCTAATACGTCGGGTGTGTGTCGTCACATTCACTTTGCCTGGTGATATCGGCGATGAAACACATACCAACAATTCAGTGCAAAGAGGCCAAATTTGAACTGGAGATATAATTCTATCTCATCTCATCCTATCCTGCAAAGTATGCACAGCGACCAGAACCACAAAACACATGCATAACAAAGGAACCAACCAATCGCAATAAGGAACTGACGACCGTCGTGTCCTGAACTGCGCCGTAAAACGACTCTGCGCTATCGAGGTACCGGCCGCCGCCTATCCGGAGTCGACGGCAGGATCTTAGGTGCAGATAAAGGCTGAATGGAAAAGTGTGTATGTATGTTAGATCGTTTTGGGAACACAGTGCATACCTTCAGAAAGAGAGACCACAACAGTCATGCTGGTGTCCATACTTAAAACAATTATGGATATTAAAAGAATGCACATATTTAGGCCACTTTATTTTGTGAGTTTTTTTTTATAATTTTGTTCAATGAGCTAGATTGGACCAGTAGTCAGTACCCTCAGAGGGGCCCTAGCACCAGGCACGTGAAAAGACGCTCCTGTCGAATATATATGACTTTTTGGTGAAGAAATGTAGTGGTAGGACGGGAATGCGTAATGTTCAATCCGCGATCCACGCGACATAAAACTAATAGTTTGCGATCCACGGTCCTGAATTGGCGAGATGTACGACCATTTTTGAAAAGAGAAAACACAAACTGTATTACAAATACAACTTTTGGGCACATTTTTGTTCCACTTTAGCCAACAAGATAGGCTCGATATTTTGGTTGAAAGTTAATCTAACTGGGCTATAACTTTGTCAGCAATCCATTGCTGGTATCAACAATACTTAAATGTTTTTAAAGTTTTTTTAAATTTGTTTTAGGGGTGATAATTTTAGGGGTAAACACCAGAAGAGAAAATAGTTTATGCTTTCTAACAGAAGCAACTGTCAACTGAAATCCGTAGGTAGTGCAGATCCCTCATTGCGGTGATAGGTTAATACACTCCAAACTTTGACCTCGCTGAGTGATCTTTTTTTAGCTTTGACAAAGTCATACCACGTCGAATGACATGATGGAAAAACGCAAAATACGAGAATATTTCGCAGACCGTTGTGTTGCCCAGCATCACTATTGGGAAGGGTCAGCCCAGCATTGAGGTGTCTCGGGCAGCCCCATAGAGATTTTAAGTTCCACCCCTGCGTGCAATACTAAAGTGGAAAGCAGTGACTAATCAGGATGCTTTTCCTCCCAGCTGATTTCGTGCTGAACGCGTCGTTGTCTGATGATCCTGTGCATGATCGACTAACATCTTCAACATGTTCAGGCTCATGGGCTGCTGTCCGTGGGTAACCACTGACCAGGGCTATTTAAATTATTATAGACACATGCAAGGCACAGACTGTTGCTTTATGAGAGCCTGATCTGCATTTCCGTACCAGGCAACAACGAAATACTTTTTCTAGGAGAAACGCATCAGTGGCGTGTGAAGTGTGACTGAATGACCTCCACGGCAGTGGAGTGTGGTTGGGATATAAGCTGCAGATGGAAGCCGCTGTTGAGATTAACCAGCGACTTGAGATCCAGTGAACGGCCGCTGCTGATGCTGCCGCGATGTGTCGGGTGTTGCTACCGTTGCATGCTCACCGACCCGCACAGTTTCCGGCGCACGCTGGAAAATAACAGGGTGAGATTTAGTCGGACATCACGAAAGGCGTGCGCTCACGTTCACTGAGCTCAACAGCAAAGGCCGCCATCAGGACAAGGGCTGCACAAACCCCCTCTGGATATTACAAAACCGCTAATTTCATAGGCGTAGGAGCGCCACCACAAGTGTGCGGCCAGTCGCCCAGGGGGTCTCCCTACCTAAGGGCTTCCCTGTTTCAAGGGGCTCCACTGTCCACAGTCCACGTAGCTGATTGTGCAAACCTACGATGGAATAACAATATTACCCCGGCAGTCACTAGCGTATTTTCTGTAACGCGACTCACTGAGAGGGAGGAGGGTGGGGCGACTCTTAGATAGCGACAAACCAAATTGCTACATAAATGCAAATGTTCCAGCCTCCTCTTTACGCAGAGGGGCCTCCTCTCTGCATGGAAGAGGCCTCCTCTATGCACAGGAGGGCCTCCTCTCTGCACGGGAGGGCCTCTTCTTTGTGCAGAGGGTCTTTTTGCGCAGAGGGTCTTTTTGCGCAGAGGGTCTTTTTTGCGCAGAGGGTCTTTTTTGCGCAGAGGGTCTTTTTTGCGCAGAGGAATCTCTTCTCTGTACGGGAAGGCCTACTCTCCGCACGAGAGTGCCTCCTCTTTGCACAGAGGTCTTCTTCTTTGTATAGGATCTTCTCTCTGTAAGGGAGTGCTTACATTCCGCATAAGAGGGCCTCTTCTCCACTCGGAAGGGCCTTTTCTTTTCGGAAAAGTGCCTCCTCTTCGTACGGGAGGGCCTCCTCTCGGCTCAGGAGGGTCTCCTCTCGGCTCGGGAGGGTCTCCTCTCCACTCGGGAGGGCCTCCTCTAGATGTAAGGAGAGGGAGGGTCTCCTCTCCGTTCACATTTTTTATATAAACTATCATAGACAACAGTTGACCTAAATTGGACACAAAAATCCGCCCACTGCGGTAAGGGGCCTAATTTGTATTGCCGTAATGCTTTGGAAAGTTTTGCGGGCGTAAATTATGCCTCCCAAAATTGATGCTACAATTGGTGTTATTTAATTAAACACTTTTTTCAACTTCAATATTCATAAATGTGAATACATTCTTGGTAGGTAGTGGTTATAATTGGTAACGCTTTCAGTTATATAATTTGTTAGCGCTTAACACTTCCTGGTGTTATCGGAATTGCGGTGTAAGCATAACAATATGATAAAATAGTCAGTATTTACATTACAGGTGTATTTTAGCACCGAAATACTATTATTATAACTTTTATTTCACATGCATTATAGAGACAGTACATTTCTCTTCGAAATTACTTTCGTTTTATCTGTTCTCTCTCACGTCCCATAGAATCGAGGCAGTTATTGAATTGTAAAAGGCGTCATAAAACAATGAATTTGCGTTTACTCTATGATTAATTTTGCGCTCACCACACGCTTATATATGACTTCCACTGCATACGCTAGCCCATTCATTTCTCTACACGTATATATTTATCGGATGCTGATTATCCTTGATGAATGCATTTTATGAATGATTTTTTTGAATTTTTGAATTTTTGAATTTTATGAATTTTGGTTGCCGAAATTTTGACCTGGGATGGCATCCATGTTTTCCGATTTCGCGAAGTTAAAATTACATTTTTGGCCCTTTACTGCAGTGATCTAGTTTAGTGTCAAATTCAGGTCTACTGTTGTCTATAAAATTACGATAAGCAATTAATTCATATGACATCTTGCACGTAGGTACCTATTCAAAGTTTTAACATCCACACGGAAGGTAGCTTCGAAGATTGAAACATATTTTATATTATATCGAACACATATAACAACAAATATGTATATTTAGATACTATATAAACTTGTTTTTCTTCTAACAAAAATTATAACCAAAGAAATTAAAAATTCTAGGAAATAACTACATAGAAATGATTAACTGGCATAACTCCCACTTGTGGAATATTGAGCCGTTCGCACCTCTGAGGGTGCGATGCAAAGGAGCACGCCTCTCCTCGGCATCGCCGGCGGGCCCTGTTTTGACATTGGCAGTCACGTGCCGAGCGGCTTATTTACGCGGCGGTGCGGCGTGCGGCGCAGCTGCCGCGCCACAATTTGTCATCCTTCATTATACGCGAGGTGGTGCGCCGCGGATGTATGCGACGCGGACATGTGTTATGCATTAGTCGGGGCACAGATCTGCGCCGAATTGGCTGCCAAGAGGGATGGTCGGCAATGATGCGCCGTTGGAGTGGGGTTGCTGGGGTTCCATAGAGTTGCAGGGGAGAGGATGTGGCGACGCCGGTCGTCTGAAAATAGTATCACGGTGAGTGTGTCTGAAAGTATGGCATTGCATGCTGCATTTTAAGCGCTGGCTCTCAGTCTTCACGGTACTAAATTTAGCGGTCCAATTAAGCTGCGTGGTAACACCAGGCTGTAGCAGCGTAGCACAATATTCACCCTCGGTAAAAAGCCGCACGTTGGGAAGACTTTCGGTAGACTGAGATTGAGATACAAATCACCCGCTGAAATTTGCGATCAATGGGCGAAACTCTGCTGCGCAAAGTTTGCAGATTTACTGTCAAATGGACAAATTCTTCAATGCAAATTACCCGAGTATAACAGGTAAATTGATCGTTTATTCTTTAAGAACTTTATTTATTTCTTGCGTAATGAGTGTTATGATTTTGATTTGATGCAGCTCAAAAGCAATGCATCTTGTTTCAATTTCATGATGAATTGTTTTATTTCCTTCAGCAATGTATGTATGCACGAGCACATACCTACATATGTGCAATAGTGGAAGACTGCACATCAGTAGAGTGCATGTTTTTGGATTGAAGTTGTGCTGATTTATTCTATCACGCGAAAAAATGTCGACGTCATTGGCTAAAAGCCCTAATTCAAATACACTAAGTTTTTTCGTGGCATATGTCAAAAATAAACTTGAATACTTTTCTGTTAGACCATTGTGGTTGTTCCAACGGATGCCATACTTATTTGAAAAGCCCGGACACCAATATAGGCTATCTCAGCTGAAAACTAATGTTAAGATGGGAATGTCCCTTTAACGTTGGCGGCCGGCGGCTGTCCGACAGCCATGTTGTCCAGGATGACGAAAACGAAACTGCAAATTTGATTTTCCTTCCGATCAAAAGTGAGAACGCATTAGAGATATATATTCACGTTTCATATAATTTGCATTTAGAAAGCTATGAGTCTTGAAATTGTTTATTATAAAGTAGGTACAGGGACCCGCAGTTGCTCTGGTACACACTATACGGGTCGATCGGGCTGTTATTAGCGTACTTTGAAGGGTCGATAATTGAAAGCATGCACAATAAAGCGTATTGCCGAAAGCTTCATTACAAGCTATGCGGACACTTTTCATTTACTTTTATTTTCGAAATATTAGCCAGATACCAGTTTACCCACCGCAGAGGCAAGAAGTGGTTTGGGATAATATATTATCCCAAAAATATTGATATTTTTTGAAAACCTAGAAAATTGAGAAGTGTCACCATAGCTGGTAACGAAGCTCTTGACAATACGCTTCGATAGAGTATGCTTTTACTTCTTTTCGAAAATAAACTATTAACGACCGGATCAAGTGAGACCTTGAGGTCCGAAACCTTGTAAGGTGCTAACTATAGTGTGTACCAGAGCAACTGCGGAGGGGTGTACCCATATCACAGCATTACCCGAATCTGCATTTAATATTGAATTGCTAATTGTAAGCTAGGAATGCTGTTATCATTCATCACTCTCATCACACATCACTCCTGGTCACCATGAGTTCAAGGGTGGCGGCTTAGAAAAAAAAAATCATAAGCTAACATTAACGTAACATAAGCTAGCATTAACCCTCGCCAGTGTAGGGGGTGGATGCCCCCCCCCCTCGGTTTTTCATAAATAACTCACGTAGATATTAACCGATCACAATGAAATTTTGACTACCCTACTGTTGAAGAATTAGACACATACTTTTAAAATTAAAAAAAAGTTGTTGACATGATCTTTGACCTAGGACCTGTTTCTCAAGGTCATGTCAGGTGGAAATGGCGTTCCGTAGTATCGATACAGGACAAGCGTGCTGTTTCCGAGTGTTTGAGGTTTAGAAACATATCCAAAGGTGTCACAACGTGACATTGATGAATTTCACATAGTCCGTAACCTCGATTGACCTTTTCAGAGGTCATCTGAGGTCAATGGCCTCTGATAACCTGAGCTGTATTTTCTTTGTCTTTTGGCAGTTTCTAGGGCACTTTGCGACGCTGATTTCAAGTTTAACACCATTTGATGTTATTATATGTTCCACTGTATCATTCACAGTCACGGGGTCATCAAAGGTCAACCGAGGTCAATGACCTCAGATGACCTCACATGACCTTTTTGGAGTTTGGGTGTTTTTAGGACAGTTTCTGATGCTGAATTCGAATTCAGCACCTATGAATTGCTCTGAGATATTTTTACAC